>QTSX02000128.1:0-245426 GCA_014839935.2 Entomophthora muscae
AAAGCTGGGTAGTTTTGCAGTTGAATTTGCAGATTTTTGAAAACCCTATTTCAATAACATACTTTTTATTTTGATTCAAGATAGTGTTTTTGTGATGCAGTTTTTTGTGATGGTGTATTTTAGGGTATTTATTAAGTGTATTTATACTCAAAGAATCTTATTTGGATAAAACTCTTTTTATTTTGATTTGAGATAGTGTTTTTGTCATGCAGTTTTTGAGATGCTGTATTAGAAACCAATATATAAAAAATAACTATTTAATAATTTTTATATTAAGTTTTTTTAAATTTTGCTGATGTAAAAATTCTGACACCATCTTGAATTTTTTTTAGATAGCGTTTTTGAGATGGTGTATTGCACCCAAAAAAATATTGTTAAATTATCCCTTGGCCTGCAAAAAAGTTAACTTATTTCAATTTTTGAAGGCATCTTGCACATGGCAGAGCCCCACCTGTTCAAAGATAAGTAAAGTTTTCTTCCTTCTTTACAACCTAACATGAAACCCCTTACACTAAAGATTGTATATGCATCTGCCTGTGATCTCACCCCAAACAACATCAAAAAGATATTTTTAATAGTTTATATTACCCTCTCTGAGGTAATTGATACTATAATTCCTGCCACAGAGACTTAATCCTGGGTAAGATAATCAATATCATATGTTTCAAGTTAGCTTCAATACTATGATGGGCATTGCCTGCCCAACCAGTGGCCAACAACATCCCCAATTATAACAGGCTGGCCACCCAAGAATATTACTGACAGAAATGTAGGAATGAGTTAAAGCTTAAAATTTGTCTACAATGGTAAGCTTACCAACCCTGCAAGCCAGATATTCACTAATTAAACAAAATCCTACTGAAGATTGAATATTGAATATTTAAGAGTCAATATTATTTTCACTATAGAGCTGATATAATAAAATTCTTAAGAGTGCCCTTGAGAAAACCCTTTTCTGTTCTTGATCCCTTAAAACAGGCTTATTAACCTATATGTAAGCCTATAGAGACCAAAATTGGGTCTCTAAATCATCAATATAATATTGAAATCCACAAAAGCTAATTAGAAATAAGTTTTGAACAAGTTTAAGATAATTTTCTATTTCACAGTTTAAAGTTTAAAATTTAAAAATTTCAAACTTTTATATGTCAATATAGCTGTGGCAACATGTCAGGGAACTAAACCTTGGTGGTTGGCCTGTCAGAATTGGGGATAGGATGTGCCGCAGGCCAGGCAGGCAGAGCTCATCATAGGGTTGGCGCTAACTTGAAGAGGTATAGCATTGATTTTCTATACCAGGACCAGGTGCAACAGCAGGAACTATAAGGTCAATTATCTCTGAAAGGATAGTTTAAACTATTTCAAATAATTTGTTAGTGTTTTTCATGAAGAGATTGGCGGTGGACACAGGCATGGATTTAGGGGTGAGAGGGAGTTATATACTTAGTTGATAGGCAGGAAGGAATTTATAATTGTTTTTAAACAGGTAGGACTCATTAATAATGTAAGATCTTTTTCTGTTAAATCCAGTCAATTCTTTGGTGCACAAAAAGAATGTCATTTTCCCCTTTCAAAACTCAAGATTTGGAACAGGATTTGAACCCAGGACAAAATGAACCGCAGGCCACCTGCCTTGAGGACCAGAGGCCCGCCTGCATTTTTTGGGATTGGATCTCCTGAGTTTTGACTCACTGATGCCCTCAAATTTTGAAAATCTAATGTGATGCCACCAGCAGTGGCACATGCTGAGCGCCCTGACCACTTGCCTAATGGAAGTATAAGGATTCCCACCATTGATATGGTGAGCCTAATGTACACCTTGGTACCCAATCAAATTGCTGCACCAAGTGAAGCACTGATCAACAAGCTTCCTCAAAGAACACCACTCCAGAACAGAAGGGCCTTGCAACCCTTTTAAAAGATTCAGCCAATGAAAAACTGTCCTGCTTAAGTGCCATTTTTTACCCTTGTAACTAAGCAACCCACCTGTCCAAATTAATGATACCTGATCATTAGATTCCCAACTAATAGAGGTAAATTCTTCTAGTGGGGTAATATATAAACCCAAAGGCTCTTCACCAGGCTTTAATACCATTTTGAAATAAAGGCTATGAGGTATTGGCTTTCCTAATTATTCCCTTATTTGATCTTAGCTATATGTTAATTTAACACCTATCTTTATGGCCCGCCAGCCCCTTCATCTTCAGTTTCCTGTCTGCAAGGTGTATCTTACGGGCCTATTAACTTCACTGAATAACCATTAAAACCCAAGTACAAGGAGTATATCACTGCAAAAATATTATCAAGCAATCATCTGGCCTTCACTAAGGAATTGACTAGATTTAACAGGAAGGGCTCTTGGCATGTAACTGAGCCCTGCCTTTTCAGAGATAAATACAATTTCCTCCCTGTCTACCAACTAGACATTGATCTGCCTCCCACCCCCAAACCAATTCTTGTTTCTGCCTCTGAACCCCCCTTGGATAACAACAATAATCTATTTAGAATAGTGTCTATAACCCCCAAGATTGTGATAGACACTATAATTCTGGCTGCTGGCCTCTGGTCCTAGATTGGGATATCTGGGCTGTACCTCTTCAAGTTAGTGCAATCTTCTAGTAGACTCTACCCATCTGGCCTGCAGCCTGTATGATCCCAGATTATGATGGGCCAGCTGCCCAGGGTTAGTTACCTGAAAGTGCTGGCCAGGGGATCCCTTGCTAATATACTCTTGATGATATATCATTGGTACTCTGGATTTAATGAATATTCTTTGAAGTGGATGGGTCTGTAAGGAACACCTTGTAGACAGAAAACTGTGGGTGGTGGGGCTGAAACAACTAGTGTTGAACTATCAGATTACTAATATCACATACAGTAATAATTAGAAGCCACAATATCTCATAATATTTATTTCAAAATGATGATAAAGTTGGGTGTAGGGTCTAGGAGTTCATATAGTACCCATCTACCAGACTTTAATTCTAATAATCAGAGTTTAAATGGTTGGAAAATGGTAAATAAGACGAGCAGGACACCCAGGTTTAAGGGTGGCAGATGGGTGCTCCTAAAAGGATACCCCTACCCCCAATAAAAATATTTTGGTTTTAAAAAAACAGGTTGAAGTGTGACAAAATGAGACAAGCACAGGACAGTCATTCATTGTCTGGTTCTGTAAGAGAGGGGGGTTAAACTGACTAAGTTTGGCTCCCATCTGTGTGGGAAAATCTACCAGGACACCATCCAGTGTAGAACTGGTATGGCTGCTCAAAGAAGCGTCCATAGCAAGGACACATGAGATAGTTGGGAGAAGTAAGAATCCAAAACCATCAAGAGGATTCCACCAAGCAACCAAGGGGTCCGCCTGGGAGAATACTCTGGGAGATTCAAATCTTCCTCAGAAACAGCATACTTTGGTTCTTTGGAGAGGGGAGGCTTTAGGGGGTCCACTTTCTGGGGAGTCAGAGAAACAGGTTTAAGAGGAAACAATTCAAGATTATCACAAGTGAGGCTCTTAATGAGGTTCTCATTGGTAACAAGAAAGTCTTGAGCGCACCCAGGAATGTCCTCAAACAATTGCAAGAAATGAAAGGGGTTGTCTCCTACATAATAAACAGAAGAAGAAATCTGGCCCCAGAGATCTGGGGAAGCGGTCCAGATCATCACCAGAACTGGTGTCAGGGTGAAGGTCACAAGCTTCAGCAGGGGAACCAGAATTTTTTTGAGAGCAAGATAATTCAGGGTCTTCCCTTTAGAAAAAGAAAGTTTAATTTGGGGAACAAGCAGAAGCAGAGAACTTATTAAAGATCCGGAGATCAAAAGAGACATTGAAGTCAAGCTATACGCTTTAGAAGAGAGCAGGAAAAGATTTACTAAGTGTATAAGTAGATTGAGGCAACAATGGAGCACAAGAACAATGAAATCAAACTTAAATTAAGTAAAAATATAGCTTTTGATACTAATTTTAAAGTTTGAGTCTAGTTTTTGAAAGCAAAAGCGGTGAGCTTTGACATTAAGACTAACTTCAACTCTAGGAGCTTCAAAAAGGATGCCGGGAACCAGGGAAAGACTGGGAAGGTAAGGAATGGTTAAACCTCTACTAATAAAGCCAAGGAAATAAAGGAACAGCAAAAGGAGTCCCAAAATTCCAAAAACCAAAATGGGAAAAGTAAAACTTTATTTGATAAAGAATGAGAAAGCAGGGGATCAAAAGTCCCCTGTCTTGCTTTAAGGAACAGGCTTAAAATTTGAAAGGTCACCTGACCCAGGCAAAGAGTCTGATTGGCCAGGAGAGAAATTTTGCAAAGGCAGATCCGTTGAGTTGGAGGGTTTTGCAATAATTTCTGGCTTCAACTCTGATTGGCTGGTGTTAATGGAGTGATTTTAATCAGCATTCAATCCAGCTGGATTGGAATTTGATGATTTAGTAGAAGCGTGACCTGATTGTTTAACCTTCATCTGGTTTAAATGGGGGCAAAACCAAGCCAACAAGTAGTCCAAATTAATCAGGGATTCTTCCCAAGTGGGAACAGAAATCTGAGCATCAGTAGTTACCACCTGAGAAGGATATGCTAACACAAATCTCTTGTCAATTGTGTGGGCTAAATTCTAAAGAAATTAAGAGGTTTAACTGAATTCTGAGCCATTTCTTTATACATTGAGGGAAGATTGTCCTATACAAGGCTAAGGGGGGAGTAACTTTACAGGGTCTATCAGAAGGGTTGAACATTCCTTATGCTTTGGAGTGATATTCCTGGGGGCAGCTTTCTGGTCAACACCTTCTTCAAGAACAGTATTCTGATTGGCTACCAAGGCAGACATCAGGCTCATCAGGACAATGAGAGAGGCCTCTTTGCCTCCATTAGGAAATTGGTTGTGGTCTTTGATAAGGGTCACTATTGTTAAACTTTCTCTAAGGTCATCAAATTCAAAGGAATTTGTGGCTCAAATCAGGGGGGATTTGATCCCAAAAAATGCAGTTGTGTTGCCCCCTGGTCCTCAGGGCTAGCAGACAGTGGTCCATTTTAACTGGGGCTCAAATCCTGTTCCAACTCTTGAGTTTTGGGAGGGGAGAAATTTCATTCCTAAAACTTTAGAGAAAATTTCAATCATATTCTTTTTATTTATTTCTCTCATTTACAATTAAGCTGGTCATTTATAATAGGATTGTGCTGGTGTACTGCACCATTCACTTGGAACTGCTATTAGTGATTTGAACAGCTGCACAGCCTATGCTTCTTAACAAATAGTTGCAGTTTGGATTAAGCCCCTATTGTCTAACAAGATCCACAGTTTGTTTAACTAGATAATATTACAAAAATTTGACCTAACAGGCATAGTTGCTAAGTTATATTTCAGACTGCAAGTCATAAATGTTGGATTTGTTAAAGCTAGTTTTCTAGCCAGTTTCTAATTCCATATTACTATATCAATTATTTTAGATGAGCAGTATTGTATTTAATATTTATAACATTCCATGATCTACTTTTTTTATCTTGCATGTAGGAGCCCAGCCATGTGGTAAGCCCAAGAAATTATTAAACCGTCAGCAGCAGAGATCAAGCATGTGAACTTTCTGGGTGCTAAGAAAAAGCAGGGCTGGTCTAGAAAATTATTTAAAATAATTAACTTAACAGCTATCAGATAAATTAAACCTGAGATGGCTCACCAGGGTCATTTGGGCAAGCAGAAGGCTGTTGTCTGGTATTTAAACAGCTCAAACAGTCAAACAGTCAAAATCCCAAAATCTGGTTTGCGACCTGTTTCAAAACTGGTCTAGGAGGGATAGTGCCCCTCAACAGCATTTGGGTTACCAGCTTCAATTCTAGAAATGGGCCAGGTAGCACCAGAACTCCTGATGCAGCACAATTGGGAAATATTGAGTGAATATTTCAGCAGATCTGACACCAAGCAGATAAGTTTTAGGGAAAACTCAAATTAATAAATGAATCTTAATGCAACAGCCAAAAATAAAATTAAGGCTCCCCATCCAGCCATCTCCCAGGGGTTCCCAATAAGAAAGAATGTGGTGAAATCAGCCCAACAGCCCAGAAGACTAGTTCCCAGATATCATCCCACCAATGTACCCAACAGCTAACCAGAGTATACTGATCCAGAATTTCATAAGTGACATTCCACTTCTCATCCTAAAGGAAAATCAATACCTGAACCCCTACCTAATTCCCTTGCAGCCTGTCAGCCCTGGGGAAAAGATGCCCACCTGTATGTGTTTGTTTGGGCTCAAATTGGACTATTATTTGAATGATATCCCACCAATGTCAAATTATTTGCCAAGTCTACTGGAAATCAAAAGTAAAATGGTATCACATGGCACCAGAAATTACTCCAAAGCAGTAACCTACATCACTGGTGGTTTGGTAAAGAGGCTCACAATTCCACCAATGAGAAATGTCCCAAATTTCCCTGAAAACTAGGAGATAGCATGTGCCTTGCAGACCTGCCTGTTGGGATTAACAATTTTCCTTCCCTCAAAACCCAGGGCCAAGAGCAAGATTTGAACCCTGAACCTGACCATCTGCGGGCTGCCAGCCCTGAGGACCAAAGTGCCAGCTGTGTTTTTCTGGGATTGAGTCCCCTCAAGCTGAGGCCAAGCCTAATTCCCAAAATGACAACACCAGCAAAACTTAAGAGCTACAGCACCCAAGAAAGGGCCCAATGACTTGCCCAATGGAGGCAGATAAATTACTACTGTTAACTTTAGTAGCATGAAGTCTATACAAGTAGCCAATCAAGACCCACCACCAGAGAAAAAGCGTGCTTAAGGCCTGTCTCCTTGACCATGGCTCAAGAACAGAAGGGCCAAGAAAAAATTCCTGATATTTCAACCAATGAGCAGGGACCAGCAGCAGTGCCATTTTGCTGCTCCAGAACCTGAGTGCCCTAGCCTCTTGACCTCAGATTTCCCAATATTATGGTGAACCCCAAATGGAAAAATGTAAGTTTGGCGGTGGGGTACTATATAGAGCCAGAGACCCCATACTAAGACTTTATCACCATTTTTAAATAAAAGGTTATGAAACATTGGTTTCCCCATTTATTGCCTTATTTTATTCTTGCCATCTATCAGTTCATTTTGGGATCTCCTGGCCCTCCTTCCCCCCTGCATGAAGTTTATTGTCTACCTGGTGCTCCCTTTGGTCCTTTTCACTTTACAGAATACCCTCTGAAATCTGAATATAAGGACTACACCCCAGAAAATATCCTTGAACTAGACCCTTTGGCCCACATACAATCCACAGTTAGATACAACAGAAAAGGCCCTTTGCATTACACTGAGCCCTGTCTATTCAGAGACATGTACAGATTTATGGCCACATATCAACTGGAGGTGGAACTTCCATTTACCTTGAATCCAATGCCTGTGTCTGCACCCAAACTTCCCCTGGACTACACAAATAAGTTGTTTGTAATTATGTATGTCATCCTCACTGGGATGATTGGCACTATAATTCCGGCCGCCAGCCTGTGGTCCTGGGTTGGAAAGTCAGTCTCTTACCTTATTAAGTTAGCTCTAATCTTGTGGTGGGCCCTGCCTGAAAAACCTGCAGCCTGTGTAATCTCAGAAAACAACAGGCCAGCTGCCCAAGCTTGGATCCCTGACATTGCCCAATCTTGACAATCAGACTGATAAACAGAGAGGTATGGACGTCTATTCCCTAACAACAGCCAATGATGACCCACCCAAACCTGATTTTACCTTGTTACCCTTGGATTCTCAATGCCAGCCCAACCAAGTTTTTAAAAGCTGTCCTAAAGCTGAGGCCTGGCAAAGTGATACTTATACCCGCCAGGACAAAGACAGACCCTATTGTCATTATGATAATAAATTTTTGATAAACCTTTGATCCAACCAAATTCTTCCATATTGGGTTCTTTTTCTCTACCATCTACATACCAGGCTCACAGGCTCACAGGCCTTGTTGCTCCCACCAGTTTGCCTGTGACTCCCTGCCCAAGCCATTCTGTCCTTCTGATGCTCCCTTTTGCCCAATAAATTTCACCAAATACCCAGCAAACCCGGCCTATTCCAAGTTTATATTAGAAGCCATTCTCCTTGAAAAACTTTTTAGTAAGGACTAGGGATCCTAAACAATTTAAATGAGAGGAGACCTGGTTTCCTGTGCAGCTCTGACTATTCTGGGGCAAGTACACTACCTGTCTAGCTACTTAGTACCTATGGCCCTGCTGCTCACACCCCAGCCTGACTGCCTGCAAGATCTTGTTGCTGCCAATGAAACAATGTCTACCCAACTATTTGGGGTGCAATATATTGCTCTGATGGGTTTGGTAGATTCCATGGATCTTATTCTGCCATTGTCTTGGCTCTAATCCTGTGGTGGGCCCTACCCTTAGGTCTGCCCTGCCCTTGCTACTATCCTGCCCAGTGACTGGTACCCTGACCCAGAGCTCCAAACAGGTGCACAGCTGCTAACCAGATGGATCTCTTCCAGAAGACTCCCAGTCCAGAGCCCATTCCAAGCCTCTTGCTTGTGTTCCTTTCCTATCTGTAGTGCCAGCAGATAACAGATCTCAAGTTAAACCCAAGGCTTGGAGCATAATACCCAAGTAGCCTGAAGGTTTATATCCAAAGGACACCATTAGAGGCAAGGGATGATATATAAGTAACTCCCCTCTCAATCCAAGTACAGACAATGTTGAATAAAGTGAATGGATTTCTTGGTTTTGTCTAGTTTATTAGGCAACTATCAGAATTTAAACTGTCTGCATGTAACATCCTCCATGTCAACAATTCCCAAATAATATTTTTGCATTTTTATTATATATTTGTTGATTTTTTACCTTAAATAATTGTTCTTAATTCCAAAAGTTAAATTTGATCTTAGTTTTAAAGTTTAAAGTACAATTGTAAAAAATAAAGCTAAAATAAAAATTGAGATTGTCAACATGGAGGATGTTACATGTAGACAGTTTAAATGCTGACGGTTGCCGTTTATTGGGGGTTGGATGTATGTGCCGCCTGAGCAGAAGTTGGTCCTGCAGACCAGAGTATCACCTGTATCTGTGACCTATGGAGTACTTGCCAGGTTAAAATCTTGGAATGGCTGGAATTTCCTTCAACCTATCTGCTCCTTCTTGCCTTCACCCCTATGACTGCAGTAGAGCTGGAAAGAGTATCTTGATGGTTCTTGGTCTAGATGAGGTGGTTGTCCCAAACCTTAGGGATTGCTGTTTGTTGTGAATGCCGCCATTCACCGTGTTTTGATTTCGCCTTTGATGGGTTATTTTGATGACAAATCTCTCTCTTTTACTTTTTCTCTTTGAAATGAGTCTGGCTCCAAATTAGGAAATTCAATTGTTTAGTTTCCTGATTCTGCACAACTTGCTTGCCCCACTCATGCTGGTGATGAGTGATACTACCATCCATATACTGTTTTGTGGTAAAGCTACACAGTATATATTCCATTTCACCTTTACCAATAAAAATTAAGTTCTATTCACATTTCTGTCTTTGTGTCTTCACGTACTTCAGCGCCTCTCTAGCCATGTCTAGCAGATATTATTCAATCAGGGCCACAAGGTAATTACATAGCTTTCCCTGCTATTCTAACCAAGACTTAGTACAAATTAATCCTAAGGTTAGGATTTCCTGTTATGTATCTGTGCCGCGCCTCAGGTCACAACAAAAATGGTGCTCACTACAGGGGCTATAAGCCCCTTGGTTACCCCCTTTGCAACCATGTTTTTAGGTCCTTTGCCTCCGCCTATACAAGAGCCAACTTCACCTGAAATTACCAGTCCTCCTACCAAAAAAGACATCACAGACCCACCTATTGTCCCTACTTTACTGAACCTTGGGAATGGTCCTGGCCTAGTGGCCTACCTTTTGGGTACCTGTCAGGAAGCCAGACATAGGTAGAGGCATTGGTTGTCTTGGGACAGAATACGGCTGGGCCAGAGGGTAATGCCCATCATAAGATGGGTGCTAACTTGATAATATAGGATACAGATTTCCCAAGCAAAGACCAGGGCCCTGAATTGGGCACCATAGTGTCTAACATTCCCATCAAAGTAATGTAGAGTACTCCAAACAGTTGGGTGGACGTAGTCTTGGCCGCAGTGGGGGTCTCCATTGGGTGGTTGGGTTGCGGGGTTAAGGGCGGAGTAATGGGAACAAAGTAGGCAGGCAGATAATTGTTTTTGTCTTTGAACAATAAGGGTAGCACCTCAATCCTCTTTCCTTCACGTCCTATGTATTCAGTTTCTCTAGTCCTTGCAAAGGGATTAGCAATGAGGATGTTCTCCAAGTTGTACTCCATGTGAGCAGGGTTGGGCGGGTATTTGGTAAAATGCACAGGTCTAAAGGGGCTCCTGGGGGACAGTATAGTGCCTGGGGAGGGTTGGTAGGTTGGTCTCCAGAGGGGGTGGTTGCCTGATGGTCTACTTGACCAGAGTTAAGATGGAAGATCACTAAGACTATATAAGGTAAGATTTGTTTGAACCAAAGGTTCATAAAACTTTATTATCAAAAATGACAATGTGGTCTTCATCATGACGCCAGGATTTATATACCATGGTGTTTTGCTTCTTCAATTTTTGCAGGGTTCAGGTTTGCAGGCAAGGCACTGGCAGGGCATGGATCTTGGCTTAGAGTCTTGAGGGCGGCAGATCCAGGTTGTACCTGCTCTGGTGAATAGAAGTGGCAATGCTTTGTCCCGCTGCCACTGTTCACCACGTCACCTGAGTAGTTCAATTGTACTACCCATTCTGGACAGAAGACTGCCAGCTGCTGGTGGTAATTGGCAGAGTTAACAGTAGGTTTTTTTAAACTCCTTAAGGCAAGCTACAACCTCTGCATAGGTCTGGATCTTTGGTGGCGCAAGGTTAACAGCAATCTGGTAACTATTTGGGGAATTGACCACAGGAGGCTGGTGGGTCTCAGAGTAACTTATCAACTTGGGTTTGCAATTTAACAGGTTGGCAGGTTCCTGTCCACTTTGTGTGACTTGAGTAGTCTTTGGAGGGTCAGGATTCAATTCCAGGGTCTATAATGTTGATTTCAAACCTCCAGTATTGACACTTGGCAGGTTGGCAGATTTCTGTTCCCCCTGTTTGTGTCAGGAATATTCCTGACATAAACCAGATTTTGGCTGAGAAAAAATGTTGGAAACAAGTAGAGAAATGCCCAAGAGGAGCGGCAAAATTTGATAGGGAATTTCCCCTACTATCAGGGGAAAAGAAAAATCAAAATTTGGAAAAAACAGATTTTTATGGAAACCAGAATAATTTAACATCCGGGCAGGCGCCCACCCCCCTCAGCCAGCCCCCAGCACCCAGCCAGCCACCCACAAGCCCCCTGCCCAGGCTGGCACCAGCGGGCCTGCCGCTTGCCCCCAGGCCCTAGCAGACTGCCAGTTGCCCACCTGGGTCCCAGGGCCCACTCCCCAGCCAACCAAAACCCACTATGACACCCAGCTAATCAGAAAAGTCCCTTGAAACAAGGGAAATTTTCAAAAATAATTCTTGGGCCCAAGAAGAAGGGCAAATTCATGTTTCAAAAACCAGACCAAATTCTAAAAATATAGAGGAAAAGCTAAAATTAACTTCAGAAGATAAAAATAACTTGACCTACAGCCAATGGAACCAGGTGGATGGCAACAATCAGCTAGGCCTAGACTCCAACCAAACTAGCATCCCCAAACCAAAAATAGAAGTGCTTAAAACCAAGAGTTGTCATCACCACCTGACCACCCATCCAGAGGAAATTATTGGTCCCAAGCAGAACTGTCTAAAACCCCAACAGATTGCCCAGGAACAAGGGTTTGGCCATCCCTTCAAACACCAATTCCTAATTCCCATGACTAAACTTTTGGGGACTCCAGTCCCCTGTTTTCACTCCCATTTGAAAAACTTTGCAAGTGGGGGCCCACTATAAATAAAGGATCTCCTCTCAGTAATAGTTTGTGCTATTATTGAGACTAATACCCTCAATAAAGTGAAATTTTCAACTTCAACTACAGTTAAAACTTACAGATCAAGCCCCTGTCAACCCTCCAACCCAGTGAAGATGAATCACCTCATCTTCACAGCTGTACTCATAGCTTGCCTTGGGATTGGAGGCTACCAACAGAGTTCAGAGTTCTTTGGCCCCTCCACAGAAGGACTAGGTTATGACCCATACCACAACCCTTGCCAACTTAACTCTTCAAACACTGGACCCTGGCCGCCTCTGGTATCTCCCCATTCAACACTCTCCATAGCCATGTATACGTCTGCTTACTACATCCTCACCTACTTTGCCGGGAGCTTTGGACGCTTCAACATACACGCCAAGGTATTCTGTTGGCTGATGACAGTGTATCCCATAATCACCGCCTTGACAGGTTTCCAGTTCATCAATTTGCTACCATACATACTCCAAGTGGTGCCCACTATTTCAGGGTATTACAGTTTGGGGCCATCTATCTCTGGTGGTCCAGGGGTTGACCCAACTGGCAGTTGGGCGGTTTCCTGTCCACTCTGGTCAATATAAGGCTTTCCCTGAGACCCGAGTTTCAATTCCCAGGTTTTCAATACAAGTATTGAAATGTCATTCATGACAGTACCCCTGACTTGGAACAAGTCATGGCAGTAGCCCTGGGGTTAGCCTGTGATAGGACCATCCCTTGCCTCCAGCTACAGTTCAGTTGAGCAGAATATTACAAATCAATTGTGGCTCAAAAATTTCTACAGCATCTCCTTTCAGCAGCTGGCTCCGCTGAGCACATATTGTCATCATTTGTACAACCTGCCTTAGCCTACCATCAAATGGTGTTAGGGCTCCAGGTTCAGGAGATTTTGTCCCTACAAGCAGCCGTCACAAACCACTGGGATCAATTTGCTGCCTATCAACAATGGATCCACTCCCTGTTTTCCTTGGTGTCAGACATTCAGTGTGACTCTCTCACTTCTCAAACCCTCTTGGTCAATTCCATCAAGAAAATGTGTCATTCCATCCCTGAATATGTCATGGAGCGTCTATGTGAGTTCCACCAGCTATAACAATCCTAGCAAACTCAAGTAGATTCCACCCTGAACGCCTACCTTACCAATTTTGAACAAATTGTGCAACAGCTCAATGAGTTCAGTGCTTAATCCTTTGACCAACTAAACAAGTGGCAGACCTTGCTGCTAAGGGCCTCTGCAAGCTCAATGAAGAATCTGACCAAGAAAGGGTTGTCACTACTGCTGCCATTGCCAAACTCCCAACTCAAGTGAATGAATTGTCTACGTCCAAGCCAGATGCCCCGCCTTCCCCTCCATCTGATGATTTGATGTAGAGAGAACATAGGCTAGGGATACTATTTGAGAACTGAGAGCGGCCACTTGCAGTCAAGGTTGCCCTGCTAAAGCACCTCAGACAGATCCCCAAGTGCTTGCTTTAACAACTCAAGTTACAGATTTACAGCAAGAGGTTGCTGCATTACATGGAATGATGGCAACTGCTACTAGTTCAACTGGGGTTGTTGATGAAGATGACTGTTGACCTGGCTTGTCAGGAGCTCCCTGCATTCACTGTGCTAGAGAGTTGACAGCTCTAGCTAATGACATGGACCACTTGAAACAAGACCACTCTGAAATTGATAAAGACGTGCAAGAAATGAGTGAGTTAATTGATTTGGTGAATGACAGGTTTGCTCCTTGCCTTTCAGTGGGTCTGCCTCTTACCTCCTGGCTGGCTGAACTTTCCACAGTAGTAACAGCACAGGGTCAGTGCCTAGATGTTACTGAGCAATAAACCACCCTAGCTAATAATATAAGTGCCCACACTACTGAGACCTTGACTACTCTTAAGGAGAGTGTTCTTCAGCTGTGGGCCAGACAGCCCCCCACTGAGTCCAAAGCAGAATTCTCCCCACGCATAAATGTACTTGATAGCAACAATGGTGGCCCAACTCCAGAAGCACACTTCAAACCCACATTTAAGAAAGTCTTTGACTCCAAAACTTCTACTATTTCAGCTTTCCTAACTATCTACAAAACTGCCATGAGAAGAGCCTCAGATGAGGTTAAGAAGGAACACATTCTAACTTGCCTGCTGTCAGGGCCCAGAGTGCCCTGGACAGTCAGCTGGCCTCCTTAGAGGTGATTAAACATGCAGCTTGGAAACCCCCACAAAGCACTTTCCAGGGCAAAATACCCCCCCTTTCAATTAGTGAATGGCCTGGGATTCAAGAGGCACACAATCCTCAAATCCCTGGCATCAAGCCTGTTATCAAATTTGAGCCACCTACCTATCGGGAAATGGCACATTGGGAGCGCAATTATTCAATTGGTCAATCAGACAATTGATTCATTGTGGGAGCTAAAAATAACTGTAGCAACTTGCCATGCTGCAAAATTCAAAAGTTTCATGTTATAGCAGCCAATGAGATCTCACCTTCTTGGCCAAGCACGCAAATTCTGGTTAAAATTGCAAATCCAACTCCAAATGATGTCATCAGTTCTCTGGTGGCACCAAAGGCCATAGAATCATCAGTAAGTATAAGTAGTGAGGGGGAGAAGCCCTCCTCACTGTTGACATCTTAATAAAGCGAGTTTATGCCTAGAAATTATTATTTTATTGCAGGAATTGTCTATTTTTGCTCAAATTTAATTATTCTTTTTGCATCTATTTGTTAATCCACTACTCAATACAAGCTTGCATACCCATATCCTCCTGGCCATACTCCTGTTGTTCTTGCCAAACCGCCCCGCGCCCTTGACCTGGAGTATTTCCATCCCCATCACCTGGATCTACCACCAGTAATGAAGGATATACCAACTGCCCCTCTTCTCCCTGACGCGCCTCCCACCCAGGACTTCAGCAAGCTGGGGTTTGTCTACATAACAGTATTGGGACTGGCCGACCAAGTTGTGCCCCATACTGGGAGTTGGCGCCCCCTAGCCACTGCTCTAAACTACCTGGTTCACATAGCACCTATTGTGTACATGGCCTATCAGGCCAGGCCTGCCTCCACTGTGGGAGTCCAGCCGGACTCCAGTATGGGCCATGACACCTGCATCTGACCTTCCAGGAGGTAGTAGTGCCTGAGTTGCCCATCATCAAGACTTGGGAAGATATGAAGCATCTTCTGATCAACAAATTTGGTGGTGACCTTAGTTTGAAAGTGAGAAGGAAGCCTTCATGTACATTGCCTTCAAACCAAAGGAGACTCTAGCTGAATTTGTGGATAGGTTCTACATGAAAGGACAGCAATTGATAACTAGCAGATAATTGACAGCGCACAAAGCTTACATGGCTTGCGCTCAAGTCCTCAAGGTTAATCAGCTGCTATGCCTTCACTTTAAGGCTCATAAAGCCATGCTTTCCTCTATAAAGAGCATAAAGACGCTGTTGCAGGATATGCACCTTACCCGTTCTGGATCAGTTGTACAGGAGAATCATTCCGTCTCTAATTCTGGTTTGTCTTCCTGTGGCCCTTCCATCCTCACAATATACTTGCAAAATTCTCCTAGACATCAAGGTTGCCACAACTGTGGCTAGATAGGTCACTATTCTAGAGTCTGCACCAATCCTTGGGTTGAAGGAGCTGATCCCAAGGGACAGACAGGAAAAGAAAAGTCAACCTAGAGGCAGAGACACTCTTGGTTGATAATTCTTTCCTGTCTCCTTCAATCCCCCCTCCATTGCTGACTCTGAGCCTTCTCACACTGGAGCTCCTCCTATCCTCCTCCTGTTCCATGACATTTCTGACAATACTGATGTGGATGAATCTTATGTTGAAGACCATGATGCATACAGGTATTCTGTTTTTGTTGTCCCTGAGTATATAGCTGTTCCCTACAAGCTACAATCTGGGAAGACTACAACTACCACCAAGCCGCTCCCTGAAGCCAAGGAGGTTGTTTCTAGCCCATACCTTAATCAAGCTAAGAGGTCCCCCGTGATTGTAGAGTCATCTGAGGAATCTGCTGAGGTTGCTGACGCTGTATTCAAGAACATTTCAGTCTTGCTTCCTCTCCAGACTGTCTATAAGGAATTTCCAGGCTAGAGATGCATGATCAAAAAATGTGATAAAGAGCTAGCAGAAGCCCAGAAAATTCTGGCCACCCACCCTCCCTTTGGTTGTACTACCACTTGTGTGGAAATAATCATCCAAAAGGTGAAAATCAAGGCTGTCTTAGACACAGGGTCTCCTATTAATGTTGTCTCCTCAAAGCTTGTCAAGAAGCTCAAAATTGCCCCCAACCTTAATTACCACCAGTCATATGGCACAGCTGGGCTATCCATGACTCAAGCTATAGGGGCTTATTCTGCTCTTCCCATGCAGTTTGACAAGCTACTCTTGGCCACACCTGCCGTTGTCTTGGAGAATGAGAGTTATGACCTCCTAGTTAGTACTCAATTACTTAGGGAATACAATGGGATCATCAACTTGAAGGATTGTTACCTCTCCATCCTAAGGTAAAAAGTCCCTCTGATCTTTGAAGAGCCTGTTAAAGTCCCAGGGAAGTGCCTCAAGACGTGTGCCTTAGAGTATCCCACTGGTGTTTTCACCCTAAAATACCGTGCACATTCATCCAACATGAAGTGTCCTCCTATGGCTTGCCCTGCGTCTGAAGGGATTCCTCTCTTGGCTACTTCTGCTGTAACCATCCCCCTGGGTCTCAAGCTATCCTAGACTCCCAAATATCATATGAGCTGCCCAAGTGTACATTCCTAGAGTTGTACTCTCCTCCCTCGCTAGGGTGCAACAAACCCTATCTCTGTCCTGGAATCTTGGATGTCTCTAATAAAGACCCTGTTCACCTACTGATTATCAACTTGACTGCCCTCCCCATACATGTGTCTAGAGGAAAGGTCGTTGGCTATGGCAGGTTGTTGAATGCTCCTGATGTCCTATCACTACATTCTTTTAGTATGTTCCAGGACTTTAACTTACCTGAGGAGGAGCCACAAATCCTATCCTTGTTCACTGCGCAAGACTTCCTGCATCTATCCCCGGTTTAACAGAAAGAGGTTCTTGATTTGATGGATCAATTTTCAGATATCTTTGCTAAAGATAGCACTGACTACGGCCTAGCCAAAGGCGTCATTCACCAGAACAATACTGGTGACGCTCCCCCCTTCTGTGCTAAACCTTATTGCCACAGTTGCGTGGAAGACGCTCAAGTGTCTAAAGAGCTCAAGCAGCTATTAGACACTGGGCTTTGGCTCCTTCCCAAAGTCCATGGGCCTCCCCCTTGCTCATACTTAAGAAGAAGGATGGAGTTCATTGTATTGTGATGGATTGCCGACAATTGAACTCCTTAACCAAAAAGGATTACTATCCCTTACCACACATTGATGATGCTCTCCGTTGCCTTGGCAGCTCCAAATTCTTCTCCACTATGGATTTAGCTTCTGGGTACTGGCAAGTTGATCTCTCTCCCAAGGATAGACAGAAGGCTGTCCTTATCACTTCTGAGGGGTTTTTTGAGCCTACACAAATGCTGCAAGGATTCTGCAATGCTCCAGCTACTTTCCAATAAGCCATAGACTCCATCCTCTATGATTTGAAGCTTTCATGTGTCTTAGTGTACCTAGATGATATAACAGTCTTCAGCACTACCTTTAAAGATCACCTGGCTCACTCAAGAAAGTGTTCATAAAGGTTTGTGGCTGGCCTTAAGCTGAACCATCTAAGTGTGCCTTCTTCAAGAAATGCCTTGAATTCTTAGGACATGAGGTGACTCAGAAAGGAATTTGCCCCATGACTAAGAAAGTTGAGGCCATTGACAAAATGCTTTCACCCACCAACCTGCAAGAAATCTAAGTCTTTCCAGGTGTGATGGGATACTACAGACAATTTATCCCTGATTTTGCTGACACCAGCAAACCCTTGATCCAACTTTTATGTAACGTCTCTTTTGAATGGACTGCTACTCAGCAACAAGCCTTTGAGACCCTCAAGCAAAAACTCAAAGAGGCTCTCATCCTAGTATATCCTGACTACAATAAGGAATTCATCCTATATACTGATGCTAGTGACCTGGCTATTGGGGCCATCTTGGCTCAACTAGATGATGAAGGTGTGGATCATACTGTAGCTTATACTTATTGTGTCCTCAACAAAAATAATAATAATTATATTTTCACAGAGAAAGAATGCCTCACTGTACTTCATGCAGTCAAACAATTCCAACATTACGTGTATGGCACCCATTTCACTGTGGTCTTTGACCATGCCTTGCTCAAGTGGTTACAACAGCTTAAGGAACCTGAAGGACAACTAGCTAAATGGGCTTTCTGCCTGCAAGGTTACAACTTCACTGTGCTACATTGTCCTGGGATTCAACATCAGAACGCTGATGGATTATCTAGAATGCCCATCCTTGTGCTACACCCTGCTGAGGGTGATCAACTGTATGAATTAATTGGATATCCTTTCTCTTGGGAGAGCAAAACAGGAGAAGTTCAAATTGCCCATTCTAAACTATATGAAGACACACTCATTTGCAACAACCAGCTTTTCAAAAAAGTGTGAGACCAATACCTGCCTTATGTATGGCCTAGTCTTTGCCTTTTGTTGGTGCTTCAAGCTCATAAAGAGACGGGACACAGAGGCGTTGCCAAGACCTATGACTGGCTCCAAAAATCTATTTACGGGATAGCCTTTGCCTGCTGATTCCAGATGTCATTGCTAGTTGCCACAATTGCCAGCTTAGCAACTTCAAGCTGCCTCACACAAGTTCAAGCTAGTCCCCCTCAACACACATTTCATACTTTCAGCATTGGCGCTGTGGGGCCTCTCCCCTGCTCTCACTCTGGTTGTTGCTTTATCCTAATTGCTGTTGATCATTTTAGCAAATGGGTAGAAGCTTACCCTACTAAGGACATCACTGCCAAGACAACCACCGCCTTTCTGTTGCAAGACGTATTTTTCTGCCACAGCTGTCCTCAAGTGTTGTTATCTACAATGGGACTAACTTGAATGCCAAGTTGATAACCTCTTTTGTTGAAGCCTTGGGGTCTCACCAGTCCTTCTCTGCTCTCTATAATCCTTCCACCAATGGGGCAGTTGAGCGCGCCAAATTAACTCTGGTTTCTATCATGAGGAAGCTCACTTACTCTGAATCTGCCAACTAGATCTATACTTACCTGCTGCTCTCTTTGCCTATTGCTTTAGCAAACATTGTGTCACTGGGTATTCCCCTTTTGCTATGCTGTATGGTTGTGAAGCCACTACCCTGTTGCTCTTGGGGGGCCCCTACTCTCCTCTGATAAGGCTATGAACCCTGATGAACATATCAAAGATCTAGTCAACCGCATCATTGATATCCAGGCTTCTGCCTACACGTCCGCCTATAAGACCAAGCTGCTAGAGCTCTCCCCTGACAATGCCGGGAGATCCTCCCTTCCTGAGTTCAACATTGGGGACCATGTTCTCTACTATCAACATAAAGTGGGAGGACGAGCTCATAAGCTAGACTTGTTGTGGATTGGGCCCTTGGAAGTGACCTTCAAGTGAGGGTTAGAGTATACGGTAAAACTCCTCTCTAGTGGTCAACCGTTTGCCCGAGTGCATGCCAAGTTTCTCTGCAAGTACCACCCCCTTAGGCCAATCTAGAGGTGGCAATGTCGTGAATGCCGCCATTCACTGTGTTTTGGTTTCTCCTTCAATGGGTTATTTTGAGGATGAATCTCTCTCTTTTGCTTTTGCCCTTTGAAATGAGTCTGGCTCCAAATTGGGAAATTCAATTGTTCAGTTTCCTGATTCTGCGCAACTCACTTGCCCCACTCATGCTGGTGGCAAGTGATCCTACCGTCCATGTGCTGTTTTGTGGTAAAGCTACACAGTATATATTCCATTTCACTTTTACTAATAAAAATTAAGTTCTATTCACATTCTTGTCTTTGAGTCTTCACGTACTTCAGCGCCTCTCTAGCCATGTCTAGCAGATATTATTCAATCAGGGCCACAAGGTAATCACATAGCCTTCCCTGCCATTCTAACCAAGACTTAGTACAAATCCAATCCTAAGGTTAGGATTCCCCGTTGTGTATCTGTGCTGCGCCTCAGGTCACAACACTATTCATTTGCTGCAGGCTGGTTGTACCTGCTGAGATCTGCACCCATAGTGTACTGGGTTTTGGCAACCTGATCCCTGGAAGGGTGGGATCCTCCTGCAGTGCCTTGGAACCTGGTGATCCCAGGTCTGGACAATTCGATGCTTTATGGGTAAAAAATTTCCAGTGGGGATAGTTTCAGGGTAAGTTGGGCTTAAGGGATATTTCTATTTAGGTTTCCAATAGCTAGTTGTTTTTTAATAAACATGGTAAAGATTAAGTTAAAAAGTATTTCTATATCAATCTGGCCAAGTTAACAGCTCAAGAGCTAGCTTTGGCTTGTTAATAGAGTGGCAACATCCAGCAGGCTAGATGTGAATAAACTTGCTTTATTCTTTTCTAACGTGTCAACGTGGACACAAATTTAATTTTGACAGCCAATATCAGGCATCGATATGCAGACAGTTTAAATTCTGATGGTTCCTATCTATTACTATTTCAAATTGGGCAGATAGAACTTCAAGCTTCTCCTTGCTGACTGTGGAAGATGCATGTACGTCCTAAGCTTCTTTAATATCTATAAAAATCTATTTTTTGAAATGAGAGATAGGGACATGGTGATTTGGAAGAGGCCATGATTTAGGACCAAAGGAGGGTTGCAAGATGACCGAATCCTTCTTATCGCGGGCACGAACCGACTTGGAAGAGCCAAGGGGTTTGGAGAAAGTAACAAGCGGCTTGGCTATGGAAATCAACCATTTGGGTTCAATGGCAGTAACACCTGGCAAGGTTAGGTCTAAACATTAATGAAAGTACCTTGCATCAGCGTGACACCAGAGGAAGTGACAGAAAGTTGACTGTATACCACATAGGGTGGAGGGGGGTCTTGAAGGTAAAGGACTGATGTCGGGTGAATGTGAACAATTTCCTCGCCCCACATGGTTAAATAAGCTGGCGTGCCAGTGATGCCCTTAGGACGATAGCTCCCTTTAGTGCTCTCTTTATCGACCAGTGACTTTAGGATAGCTACTTGGTCAACAAACCCAGCTAATAAAATTTGACGAAGAGCAATCGCCTAAAGATGAATAACAGCCATACTGATACATACCTGTTCGCTTGTAGGTGGAGCGAGTTTGGGGTCAAGCGATACGTCGACAGTTGGGCAAAACAACTGCACAAGGTTGGTTAATTGTCTGCGCAACTTCCGGATCTCGTCCATGGCCTAAGCGTGTAAGTCGACGTTACCAGAAAGCTTACCTTTGGGCGAAGGAAATGGAGATGGCAGAAATAATCTTGACCGCCGGAATATTCAAAGGCCCCAACTGCCATCAGAATGCGCAATAAGTCACTTTGGTGGCCTCTTGATGTGAATTTCTAAATGTAAGAATGCTACTTTAAATCAGGCTTACCGTAAGGGCTTCATAGAACTTGCGCTTCTGCGGTTTATCGTCATCTTCTTCAGTGTTGATTTGATAGTCCTTGAGGAAAGGATCGCCAACCGAGAGGGCGGCGACAAGCGCAATGACATAAGGCATGCAGTTGTGCTGTTGCCCGATGGCCATCATTTTGCCGTAGCGGGGAGCAACCGGGAACATAGCCATCAGTTTACCCACTGGAGAAATCAGGCCTTCGTCGTTGACAGCACCCAAATAAGTGAGGTGCTTTTCAGCCTTGGCAATGGAAAGGGCGGGGGGTGGTGATGGAAAGGGGAAGTTTGCCACGTTGTCAATGTTCATGCTTTTCATTTGCAGTACAACTCCCTCGATGGGGGTGCGGCTGATTTCTGGCTGGGCAAAGCTTTCAAACTGATCATTGAACACAGCAGAGGAATATAAGCGATAACAATGGCCTGGTCCAGTACGACCAGCACGGCCCTTGCGTTGATCAGCAGAAGCCTGGGATGTCCACTTGACAGAGAACGATGATGCCTGGGTATGTGGGTCGTAAGACTTTTCCTTGGCTTTGCCGGAATCAATCACATAACGGATATTGGGGATTGTAAGAGAGGTCTCAGCGACGTTGGTAGCAACAACACATAAGCGATGGCCCTCTGGGACTTCCTCGAAAACTTTAAGCTGTTGTTTTGTTGACAGCATGGCGTACAACGGCAATACGTATAGAGGTTCTTCTCTGGCCTCTTCTGACATAGGAAGAACTTCTTGGCCTTCCTCGAGCTCTTCTTCTGAATCACCAAAATCTTCAACCAAGTCATCGTCGGCTGGTTGTTCGGAGGGATGGTCCATATCTTCAGTTTCAAGGTCTACACCAGCCTGGATTTTAGAATGTATTTTAGGAACGTCTTGAGACTTGAAACGACGATTCAGTCTGCGGCATAAATCAAGAATCTCATTCTGGCCGGTAAGGAAAACCAAGATGCCTCCAGGAGGAAGGCGTGTGTGGATTTTAATTATCTTCTTTAGGGCCTCGCCAACATAGTCGTACTCAGGTGTACGCTTATTGAAATGGACAGTAACAGGGTGCTGACGGGATTTGATTTCCAAAACAGGCGGTGTGGTGTCGGGGAAAAGCAATTGGTTCCCAACAAAATCTTTGACGCGCAACGTAGCTGACATGACAATTAGCTTGAGAGGCCGAGCACCAGACTTTCCTTCGCGCACAAACTTGTTGCGCAAGCGAATGATACGAGAGAGGGCGCCAATGAGGATGTCAGTGTTGAGAGTACGTTCATGGGCCTCATCGATGATAATGACGCTATACTTGTTGAGTAAAAAGTCAAGTGCGATTTCGCGTAACAACACACCGTCAGTCATGAACTTGATGCGGGTATCCTTTGTAGTAGTGGTATCATAGCGGATCTGGTAAGAAACAAACGGTGCACCATCTCCCAACTCTGTGGAAACACGGGTAGCCATACTGACAGCTGCCACTCGTCTGGGCTGAGTGATGCCGACTATCCCTGGGTTGGGGCTGTCGGGGTGTCCATACCCTGCTTCATACAAGAACTGGGGCACCTGCGTGGTCTTTCCTGACCCCGTTTCACCACAAATAATCACAACATCGTTTTGAGAAAGACACTCCATAATCACCTGCTCCTCGCCATAAACTGGGAGAAGCATGCGCGCGGCAGCAATTTCTTCATTACGATTTACTGTCACATAAAACTTAGTTGGACCACACTCGCGCTTCTGGAGCACAATGGGCTTGGGCTGTGGTTTTGGTTGGGGGAGAGTTGGTGCCTGTAAATATTCAATGGATGTCGTTGGTGCCTTTTCCAAATCCTTGGGTTCTGTAACTTGTGGAGCTTCGTCTTCAGACTCCGAGCTGTCAAAGGAACTATCAGATCCGATATCCTCACTATCTGATAACTCGATCCCGTTGGGACGACCACGCTTCAAAAGCTCTTTCACAGAAACCATTGTGCTTTTCTTTTTGGCCTTTAATGGAATAGCACTTAGGTTGCTGGCAGGCTTGCTAGGATTGCCGGAAGATAGTCGAACCTTTCCTTGGGGAGCATTTCGATATTCTAAAACATCCTTCTCAACCAGCAGGCGCACGGAGGGATCAGAGATCGGAATCCCTGCTTTCTGCTGATTCATGGCAAGTCGAAGCTTCTCACGGGTGGTCATCTTGCCCTGCCCCAAGCTTCTACTAGACTGCATAAGATCTGAGGAGAAGGAGGATATTCTAAATTACGTTTAACCCAATTTAAAGTCACTTGCTTACGCTAGCTTGGCCATGAGATCAACCTTCTCTTCCTTGGCTAGCTTTTTTTCTATTTCCAAATGAATTAGCCTTGGTATAAAATAAAGTTTGGGAATTCGACATTAATAAATTATAAGATTCAAAATGGATCCTAAGTAAAAGACTGTAACAAGAAAAAAGACAAAGCTTTAAAGAGACATACACTAAAGTTGGAAGTGTCAATCAAGCTAGTATTCTAGCTTTACCCACAGCAAGCTTATAATAGCCGATCTTATCGCTTCAAATACAAATACTAGATTTTTAAAACATCATATCAAGGAAAAAAGTAATATTTAAGTAAAAGGAATAATTTTTCAGCCTGTTTTAAAAAATAATCTAGATAAAAAGATGAGCCTACGTACTATGTAGTTGTCAAGCCTCTTCTTTTTTTTCGGGTTCATCTTTGGACCCTTGGCTTCCTTGGTCGCAGGCCCATCTTGCTCGACAGGTGAACTCGTGTCGTTAACCTCTCGCTTCATACCTGCTACTTCACTAAGCAACAGTAGTTACCCCTGTTGAAAAATTTCCCAAAAATTGTCAGCCCATTTACACCTAGAATAGTTCTCTCCATGAGCATCTGTTCTGCCTTCTCAGACAGCTTAAACATTTGGAAAATCACCCATCTTTCAAAAGTAATTTTTAGATTAGGATTTATTAAATTGACTAGCTTTTAGTAATCCCTACAAAACTCCCTATATGAATCAAATCCCACATTCCTAAAATTTATGGATATCAATAGAACTAGACATCTAAAGAAGCCAGCTTGAGCCAAAACATTACCCAATATGGAAACATTTTCAAGTATTACAAATAAAATCCTGATGTTTTAAGTTATACTTGAACACCACACTTGAATCTGCAACTGCTTTGGTGAGGTGATTTAACCAAGCTTCCTTTTAAGATTAAAAATAAAAGGGGTGCTATTAAAGCTGACTGATATTTAATCACAGCAAGCTTCACTGCTATAGTTTTTTATGAACCCTGAATACCATAGTTAAGTGACCCAGTAGCTCTTTATACAATGGCAATTATGTATATGAAGCATTATATTCCAACTCAGCAAAGCCAGCTATTCTATGATATTCTTAGCAGAGTTTCAGAAGGGAAAAATATGTAGGATAAGACAACCTTATTTGAAAAAAAGGAGGATATAGTGTAGGGTAAGTGCCTAAGATTGAAATGCACAGGTCCAGATCTCCATATTGATGAATTTTTTGATCCCTGCTCTTCTTTCAACAAAATATTTTTGCAGAAGAGTTAATTATTTCTTAAACCCAACATTTTTAATATTTTTATCTGTAGCTAAAATCAAAAGCCAAGTTCAAAGTGCCAAAATCTATAGAACTTAAAGTACATTATAATTCTAAATGGAAATTGAACTAGATATTATTCACCCTTTTTTAATTGAAGGGATAAAACCCAAAGGGCAGAAGTCTCATTAATTTAATATTTGAGACCCCAAAATTGAAATTTTAAACAGCCACTGTCAGGAATGCCAATTTTTCCCATCTGAAACCCAAGATATAGAGCAGGCTTTGAACCCTGGTCACAACCACCTGCGGGCCTCCAGCCCTGACAACCAGGAGGACAGCCGGCTGCCTGCATTTTTTTGGGATTGAATCCTCTTGAGCCCAGACCACAAATAGCCTTAAGAAAAAAGACACTAGTGAGGACTTGGCAACCATGGCACCCAGTAGAGGACAAAAAATTGCCTAATAGATGCAGAATAACTCCCACTATTAGCTTAATGAGCTTAAGGTCTACCTTGATGGCCAATCAAGAACCCCCACCTGAAGGAAATGCGGGCCTACAGGCCTCTCCCAAGATTATTGCTCAGGAACAGAAGGGTTACACTACTTTCCTAAGGATCCAGTCAATGAATGTCCCCCCTTCAATACTTTAAATTCAGAACCTAAACATAAAAATGCAGGATTGTCAAATCCTTGATCCAAATTTTGAATCACTTTTGCAGGCAACTCAGCTGAGTGAAAATCAAACTATTTATTAAAATCAACCATTTAATTTGATTTTTTTGATTGATTTAAATTGGCAAATTTTGAATCTCTTGAGCAGATAACTTGACTAACTAAAGACAAAACACAACAAGTAAATGTGGATACATGAATCAGAAAAGCAAGATTCTAATGTAAAATTTGAGATTTCTTGTATGTCTAACAAATTATAGACAACATGTAAAAATTAACAAATATGAAATTGTGGGATTGTCAAATCCAAGAACCGAATTTCAAATAAAAATAAGGTGAATTTGAAATAAATATAATTTATGGGTGTCTCAAAAAGGATGATAAAGGATCTAGAGTGGATTTGTGCAAATTCTTTTAGGAATCATAGGCATTCTCAAAAATCATCCTATTCCAGTTTAGGACGGCTAAAATTTAGATCCTTCTATTCACCAACTTAACATACTTAACAATAAAATTGGCTAAAATGTACACTTCTCTTTTTGAGTTTAATTTTTTAATAAAAAAATTTATGCCTTCTTTTAATAACAATCAAATAAGCGAGCTGTTCCCTGGCCTTGACAAAATTATGCAGGGCTACACTGGGTCTTCCAATAGTGAAGCCTCTGTCTATGGTCATTCCCAACCCACAGGCTCCTCCCCAAGCACTACCCAGGAGTGTGTTCTTTCTCCTGTGTCCTCAAGCATAGCCCTTCCTGCCCATCACGCACAGGCAGCTGCTAACCCAAATCACATATCAACAATGGCATCTGGAACCAGCCAATTGAGCCAAGGGGTCACCCAGGGAAGCCAAAATCCAGAAACAGCCAATCAGATAGCACCATCTGGTTTACAAGACAGACACATCCCACCTCCAGCCAATCAGCCTACAAGAGACAGAAGAAGGCTAATTACCCCAAAATGTTTCTCAAATGGTCAAAAAGCAAGGAATGCTTATGTCCATTGGAAAAATTGCGGCTGCAATGGGTTTTGAAAAGTCCACTATGGCTACAACCCTGCAAGCCCACGCCAACTGTGGCCCCTCTCTCAAGAAGATCCCAACTGGTGCCTGTACTTCAACTAAAGATGAAAAAGCCCATCTTCTCATGATGGCTATCATGAAGTGTGACCCACAGATGCCCCTGGTCCAGATCTGTCTCCAACTGGGACTCCACAGCATTTTCACCAATAAGAGAACATTCAATAAGAGGATGTATAGAGTTGTGGTTGCTGCTAGAATCTTGTCCAATAAAGTTCTCAGTGGACCCAGTTTGGTGGATATCAACCCCTACAATGCAACAATCATTAATTTTATAAAAGAAAGGGCAATGAATGTCACAGTAGGTTCCATCATGCCAGGAATTATCTGCACAAGCAAGAAGGCTCAAAAGGCTGGGAAACCTTTATTGAAGTTGACCAAGTTAAAGGATTTAAATCAAACAGTTGATTGGAAATGTGATACGGCTGCTCCAGTCTGTCAGCTGAAACCAGTTTCTCCTTGCAAATTGACATTGATAAATTGGCGTAATTTGAGGGTCACCCAATACAAGCTTGTTAATTAGCATGGTTGTCAGAAATTGGTCACACAAGGGTTCTTTGCAACCTGGACCTGATACTTACTTGACAATGTGGAAGGAATAGGAGGCCAAGATTCAGGTGGTGTTGCTTAGTCAATTTTCTGATATACATTGAATAATTTCACTGTTTCAACTCTGAGAGTTGAGTCCTCCCAAAATTTTACTCAATAAAAATCATTTATCCCTATGTCAGGAACCCTTTTCCTGACTCCTTTCTAAATGTGACTGAAGGGTCATTATTTATTAACTCAAAAACAGCAAACAACAACATTTTCAACACTTGTGAGCCTTTCAGCTCTTCCCATACCAAGGATCAAACCCAGGACTCTAATCAGGAAGAGAATGTTAATACAAAACCAGGCAATTCCTTTAAATTACCTATTTATTACTCACCTATTCAATCTGATTTTGAATTCAAAAATCACTTCAAAAGCAAAAAAGTTAATATTGAGAGTGATAAAGTCACCTTCTGCTTTGATTCTGATTGGCTCCTTGATGCCAATTGTTTGAGTAATGACCCACTCTCTTTATACATGAACCAGACTCCGTATAGTATGATATGCAATCAGCGGGCTTCATTCTGCTTAATTACCTTCTACTTGTCAATATCCTTGTGGTTTCAGCTCTGCCATCAACTTGCTATTCCTATTATTAAGATACACTGTATCTCATACTTGAAACTGGTAAGTCCTACATGATAGACTCATGAAAATCTCCTCTATTATCTCAAACATCCACCCAAATATTTCAGCCTTATTATAAGGCTATATAAGTGACCTTTTCTTATTTCACTTCAATTTTTTGAACAATAAAGATGATTACTCTTCTAGCTACTTATCCATTTTTGATAACACTTCTTCTCTGAAGCCATGAGGGGAATTCTTTTCCTATCCTGGTTTCTAGCCTATTTCTTGACCAAGGTGTTCACCTTGGAAAACCCAACTCCAACAACAGACTGGTATAATTCCTCCCCAGATGATTCCCACCAGAAGGAATCCCTTGCCAATGGATGGTTCAAATATCCTTCTGGACATTGGGGACGTAAATTCCACTATGGCTGTTTGTTTGCTTCCCCACCCACTGAATCTACTCTGGTTAGACCTTACGCCTCCTTTTACCTCTTGACGTATTTGGTGGGCTACTATCTACTAGGGCATTTAGTTCTATGTTTGGAAGGTTCGCCTATCTAGGACAACTTGGGCATCTTGCAATAGTCACGGTTCCTATTGGTTCAGTCATAGCAGGATTAAATGTAGGGGCCTTGGCCCATCAGCTGGGAAGTTTATTCCCCGCAAAGTGGGTCCCTGACACCCTAGTTCTAATTTACTTTTCAAAAATGCATCCTGTGGTTGGGTTGTTACAATATATTCCGTACAATCTAATTCTCAACCAAATCATTTCTGGAAGATAGGGCCCCGCAGTTAGAACTTTGTTGTTGGTGCCGCACATTGTTAATTTTGCACCAGCTGATCTTGAAGCCCCTCCCCCCATTCTGGAAACTGAAAATTTTGTTGCCTCCCAATGTCCAGAATTTTATTCTGAAGATATGTTGATGTTGCCTCAGGCCATTTATCTTGGGCTACTTTGATTAGGATTAATTGTTTAGCTTAATCCTGGTGTTACAATGGGAAATTTAACAAAAAGATATTTGAAGCAACATTGGTGGTTAATCATTACTTCTATGTGGATTTGGGTGGTAATTCCCCATCACTTAGAAATGGCTTCATACTATCCCGCAATTTCCGTCACATTACTCAACTCTTCTACGTCTGAGTTTTTGGAAGCAGTTTGTCATGAATTTGTGTTTCTTTTCTCCTGCTCTGTCAAGATATCTGCGTTTACCATGTTTATTTGTATCAGTTCTTTTCTGATATTTCATTTTGGGCTTTTTTTTAATTTGTGGTTTCTATCTCCGGTTGCAGTTGTTGAGACTGGATCTTCTGTTTCCTATTTCTGTCATGTCATTTTGGCATCCAGATTATTTTCCTGCTCCACCCACTAATGAGATTTTGCATAAAGTTTTGTCAGCATCATCATTATATTCTGGTTCAAGCCTTAGTCACAAATCCCAAGTTCACCATGTGATGACAAAGGTTTCTGAGGATGCTCGTGAATGGTTATTGTCCGTGGTAGAGTGCAATCCACATGTTTTAACTGAAAGTGCATCTCTATACCCTTTGTTAAAAAATTTGTGTGTATCTATTGAGGAGCTCAAAGTATATCATAACCTGTACGCCTTCCATCAGAGTGCTACTCCACTTTTGATATTCCTTCCTCAGTTTCTTGCCTACTGCCGTACAATTGATGTTCCTGAGGTGAATAAACTCTCAGCGTTGTGGTTAGCAGTTGACCAGACTGCCCAGGATTTGGTAGTTTGGGATTCCCTGTTAACCACAACTGAGGCCCTAGTAAGCCAAATTCTTTCTCTGGTCTCAAATTTGTCCACTTCCAAGCAAGGTACGTTGATAATTGAGGACAAACCTGCTGTGCACTCCTGGTTTTCTGGTCCTTGCTCTGTGGTAGTTCCTTCCAACCAAAGTCAGGATTGTTCTCCCCCTAGCCTGTCTCAGTTGCAATTGAAGGTGGTGAACAAACCCGTCAATGTAAATGAGGCCCCAGTGATATCTGGTCCTGATAGTTCCTTGGCAATGCTTCAGCATGTCATACCTGCAAAGCCTTCCATGGTTATGTCCAAAGAGTTGCCCCTTGTTCTCATTGATTTTGATCATCCCATTCTTCTAGCTGCTGTCTAAGAAATGATTGAGCGTTACTTCCAGGACATCCTGCCTCCTTAGCTGCTGTCTGTACCACCAAAGAGAAGCAGGACCCTGCCAAGTTTGCCACCTTTGCTGCAAATAAATCTACTTCTGGTTGCTTCTTGTTTTATGGTAGCATTAATAATGGTCAAAATATTTATCAGTCAGCCATTTTGTTGGATACATGTGCTTCTGAGAACTTCATGAGTGTGGAGACTGCAGACTTGCTACAACTCAAGTACCACCCTGGAATGCTTGTTAGGGGTAGAAACTGTCAAACATTTCCCTCTTTCCAGCTGAAGAAGTCAGTAACATTTGTAGTTGCGGGTCAGTCTTTTTGTAATACCCAGTTATGGTAGGTACCACTTGCAGGATGTAGGGCAGCATGTTGGTGAACTGAAACTCAGTCAAGGCGGTAACAATAGGATACACAGTCATTAGCCAGCGGAAGACCTTTGCATGCACATTGTATCTCCTAAAGCTCCTAGCAAAGTAGGTTAAGATATAGTGCATGGACGTGTACATTGCAATAGAGAGTGTAGAATGCAAAGACACCAAAGGAGGCCAGGGCCCAGTTTGAGATGAGTTCAGTTGACCAGGGTTGTAGTAGGGGTCATAACCTAGTCCATCAGGAGATGGCCCAAAGAACTCTGGACCTGGTTGGTAGCCTCTAATCCCAAGGCAAGCTGTGAGCACAGCTGTGAAGATGAGGTGGTTCATCTTCCTTGGATTGGAGGGTTGGCAGGGGCTGATTGATGGTTTAACTTTTAGTTGTAAGTTGAATTTCACTTTATTGAGGGTATTAATCTCAATAATAACATAAGCTATTACTGAGGTGGGGTCAGTTATTTATAGTCCTCTCCCCTGTGCAAAGATTTGCAATTGGGAGGGAAAAACAGGGGATGGGAGATCCCAGAAGTTTGGAAGGCAGGAATTGCAATTGGGGCTTAGGAAGATGGTCAAATTCCTGTTCTTCTGTTATCTGTGACTGGTTGAGAAATTCTTGGGATGAACCAATAGTTTCATGTTGTCCTGGTGCTAAGTGAAAATTGGGAGTCAAATCCTCTTCAGAAGTTATTTTGGTGTCAAGGATATTGTTTTGAAGGGAGTTTGGCCTTGTCCATGTGGTCAGTGAATTAGCACCTGATTGGTTGGTGGCAAACTTATTTTTAAAATCTGAAATGTTATTCCTGCCCTCTTCTGGAGGGGGGATTTTATCCTTAGAAGTTTCCCCTGTTTCCAGGGACTTATTTGATTGGCTGCTCCCCAGAGAATTTTTGATTTGCTGCAGGGTGGGCCCTGGGACCTGGGTGGGTGGCAGGCATCCGGCTGGGGCCTGGGGAGCAAGCGGGTGGGCTGGGGGTTGGCAGCGGGTGCGCTGGCGGCTGGGGGACTGGGGGTGGGCAGGTGGCTGGCAGAGGGCTCACGGGTGCTGGCGGGCGTGGCTGGCGTCTGTGCGGTGGCAGCAGGCAACTGCCCGGATGATAAATTAGTTTGGCACTCTTCAAGTTCTGTTTTCTCTTCCATTTTATTTTTATTTTCCCCTGATAGGGGGAAAATCCCTATCAAATTTTGCTCCTAAAATTGGGGCTTCAACTATTTCCCCCCAAGTTTTCCTCTCAGTCAGTATTAGGTTTATATCAGGAATATTCCTGACACTTTTACCGCAAGGTTCTCCATTTGCTCTTCCCTGATGTATCCTATCATTTTGGGGGTGGGTTGGTGGAGAGATCATAATGTATCCACCTTACTGAAAGAAAACGTGTTACAGGTGGAACACTCTTTGGGTATATCTATTTGTATTCCGCTGTTAGGTATGTTCAAATGGAGCAACCCTCTCAGACTATTCAATTATTTCCTGTCCCTGACCCTGCAAGTTTGGATTTACCGGCATGTTTACAACCCTGGTCCGCGGTGTTTGACGCCACCAGAGGCAAGGTCCTTTCCAAGCATGCTCAGTTTGACTTTCACTATAAAGTTACCGTTGATCTGATTCAAATTGCGTCTCCTATTTACCCTTTAACCTTGAAGGAAGACACATGTTTGAAAGAGTGGACTTGTGACATGTTGGAAAAGGGCTATATTTTTAAAAAGTCTTTGTCAATCTGCTATCTGTTGTTGTTTGTTCAAAAGGCTGATGGATCTCTTTGTTCTTGTGTTGACTACAGGAATTTGAATAACATCACAATCCCTGATTCCTACCCTTTACCTCTCAAAGCACAGATCTCTAGGTGTGTTGAGAAGGCCAAGGTATTCTCAAAACTTGATCTGTTGAATGCTTTCAATCAAATCAGGATTGCAGAAGGAATGGAATGGTTAACAGCATTCAGAACCAAGAAGGGTATCTTCCAGTTCCGTTTAATGCCTTTTGGATTGAAGAATGCCCTGGCTTGCTTTCAGCGGTTGATTGATTCAGTCCTGGGAGATCTCCTAGGTGTTTGTGCCATTGCATATATGGATGACATCTTGGTGTTTTCTCCGGATGAGGAGTCCCATAAGGCCCACTTGTTGGCAGTTGTAGAGCACATTCTCCAGTCAAACTTGATCATTAAAAGGAGTAAGTGTGAATTCTTTAAACATATAAGGTTATTTTTCTGGGTAATATTATCTTTGAGGATGGCCACACCATTGCCCCTGATAAGGAAGCTGTGGTTCAAGAGTATGCTACGCCTATGACAGTATCCCAACTCTGTAGTTTCTTGGGTGCCTGCACATTCTTGAAGAAATTCACCCCTCACTTGTCTGAAGTGGCCGCCCCTTTATATTCAACTAGTAGAAAGACAACTTTGGTTTGGACACCTGAGTGCGCAAATGTGTTCACAGCAGTTGAGGCTCTTTTGTTGTTGTCACCTGTGTTGAGACATGTGGATCCTGAGCTTCCTTTTGTGGTTTTCACAGATGTATCTAATATGCTGTGGCTGGTGTGTTGCTGCAGACTGCTGGCAATGGGATTGAGAGACCTGCAGGGTATTTTTCCCAGAAGAAGGAGGCTTGTGAACGCAATTACATGATTTACAACAATGTAAATTCACTGCTACCTTTGGCCTTAGATTAAACTGCTTTTTCCCGCTGCACCGAAAAGGGCCCAAAAATAACAGCCAAGCCACTTAATTCTCTAGGAGATTTAGCCCATACTATTGATGAGAGATTTGTCACAGCCTACCCTGCAGATCCCCCGGCTCCAGTTGTACCGGCCTGGGAAGAAACACTGATCAATTTGGACTATTTGCTGGCATGGTATTGCCCTCTCTTAAAAACTATCAGAAATGCCCAATCAAACGACGCCACATCCAGGACCAGAAAGTCAATTAAATCTGAACTGGTTGAGGTGTCCTCCAGCCAATCAGCTGAAGCCGCGGAAATTACCTTAAAACCCTCCAGCACCTCTGACTCTGGTCAGCAAATTTCCTCCCATGACCAATCAGATGCAAGCTAAAAGTGGTCAGGTGATCATTCCTTAGTATCCCATTTCCTTTTAACAATGCCAGGGGACTCTGAGTCCCCTGCTTGTCAATTTTAAAGATTTGTCAAACCCACAGGCTCAACCTACCAGCAAGGTTCCAACCAAGCGGGTTTTTGACCCGCAATCTAATTATCTGGTCACCCAAAGCCAGACTAAGAAGTCAACTTGAATTACCAAGTCCAACAACATGAACAGATGATGATTCTTCACGGTGGATACCTCAATTTGGCGCTTGACTCATTATCAGGATCAAGCCCCCCTTCTTCCATCCAGCCGTGTGATCACCAATCTTGTTCCTACTATCCTTGATTCACACAAACTATATAATCACTATCTCTCCAATAAAGATTATTATATAGCTTCTAAATATTTTCCCCGTGTGACTCTGCTAAAACAGCAAAGTTACAACATTTGTAGCACAGGTAGGCTCTCCATCCTACCTTATCTTGAAAAATTCTGCCTGTTGCCTGCACATGCTGCGGCCAACAAATCCTCAACAGAATCATGTCTGGCCTCCCGCCTAACTGGACTCCGTATACTCCTGGTACCAAGATACCTGATGGCTTTGTTCTCTACCAAAACACGGTGATCCCGCTACCCGCCTTCAACACCATGTCTGCACAAGGTTTCTTTCAGGCACCCTCCTCAATGCCGCAACCAGCTAAAAAACCACCATGCCCGCCTATGTAGCACAAAGACTTTGTAGCACCGCCTTGGAGCCCTTTGCCGGGGGCAACAACAACAATATTGCTGCATGGATCCAGTCTGCCCAGAGCAAGCTGACTCAAATGTAATGCCCACAGCAATTTCGGATTGCGGAGATTTCCATTTGCCTGACCCATGACGCTGGCACCTGGTGTGACAAGTGGCACAACAAGCACACTGACACAAACTGGGATACCTTTAAGCAGGACTTATTGGCGAGGTTTGTGCTTAAGGATACAGCGCTCATGATCATACGCCAAGTAAAAAACCTGACCCAGACAGGCACTGTTAAAGAACTCACCCGCGCCTACAAGGAACTCCATCTCTGTGCCCCATTTGACATGGCCTTTGACACCCCAGCAATACACCTTATGTACTACAACACCCTCAACTTTCACGTGATGAGGCATATGAACCTGGACCAGGTAACCAACCTGCAAAGCCTGTACCGTGAAGTGGCAAAAGCGGAACAAACATCCAACACTCTACACAAGGCACAGACTGGGAAACAAGAAAGGCCCAAGGACTCCCATCCAAGCAGGCACTCTACTCAACCACCTTCTGGAGGCAACATAAACAACACCAACCACAAACCCACAGGTTTGAATGGGCATGGAAATGGAAATAATGGTCAGTCAAATTGCACTCATCTCTGTGTCACCGCTACCCAAGGCAACCAAGATGAGGGAAAAGCCCGGGGAGAGCACTAAGCAAGCCAAGCTCTTCCCACACAACTCCTGACTTGCCCAACAATGAATACTGACCCAAGGACGTGGACCAATGCCCAATGATCCAAGTGCCCTCAGAAGACCCAGTACTATACACCATCACCAGACATCCCAATAAATTGATGTCCTATCATTTCCGCTTTTGCAGTTACACAGGCTCAGCACTCCTGGTCTTGGTTGTGGATTGAACCCTAGTCAACAGCAGCTTTGTAGATAAGTTCAAGATGGCCACTAATCCTTTGCGGATTAAAAACATAGTTCTGGCTGATGAACACCACATTGCTGTGACAAAGGAAACTGCCCCCTTCTCTGTCATGCTTTAGAACCTCCACTGCACCATTCAAGGTCCTGTCATTGACTTCCCTAAGTTTGACATTGTACTGGGACTAGATTGGCTACAAAAAAACAACCCCCACATGGACTGGGTGACCTCTGTGTTGACCATCAAGCGTGAAGGCGTCAACCACCAGATCTACCCTGACTCAGTGGACCAACTCCTATGTGACCACGTCTTTGTACGCATCACTGAGACTCTGGAAAAGAAGGAAAACCTGAAGGCAATTGACTGGGATTCCTGCCAGTATGAAATAATACACTTCAAGGACCACCAGGATACCTCTACACCTCAAGACTGCAAGATTGTGACCCGCCATCCAGAAATCTTTAAGGAAGCGTTACCTGGGCTACCCCCTGAGAAACACATCCAACACTCTATCCAACTCAAGGGGGCTATACCCAGGGCACACCCCATTTACAGGCTGACCCCAAACAAGGACTACGCCCTGTGCGCCTATCTCAAGGAGGCACTGGAAAAAGGACTTATCCGCCCCTCACAGTCTCCCTTTGGGGCCGCTGTATTCTTTGTGGCTAAAAAAGACGGTACCTTACACCTGGTCACAGACTACCGCGCCTTAAACAAAGTCACCATTAAGAATCGTTACCCCCTGCCACTGATTGACAACCTTTTTGAAGCCTTGGGAGGAGCCACTGTCTTCTCCAAGATTGATCTAACTGCAGGCTACAATCAGATTTGTATCAAAGAGGAATAAATCCCCAAGACAGCCTTCTGCACCAAGTAAGGTTCCTAAAAATGTGTGGTACTCAACTTTGGCATGACCAATGCCCCGTCCACCTTTGTAACCTTCATGAACAAAGTGTTTGCGCCACACATAGGCAAACATGCCCTAGTGTAACTGGACAATATTATTGTCTACAGCCCCTTGGTGGAACAGCACCACAAAGACCTGGAAGAGGTCTTTGCGGCCTTGGGACAACACAAACTGTTAGCCAAACCCTCCAAATGCCAGTTCTTCCGGGAGCAACTACCCTTCTTGAGACACATAGTCTCAAAAGACAGCATCAAACCCAACAGTCAAAAGATACAAGCCATCTGAAAGATGCCACCTCCCAAGAACAAGTCAGAACTACGCACCTTCTTGGGAATGGTGGCCTATGTACGACGTTTCATACCTGACTGTGGCGTTCTGACTGCCCCCTTATCTGCCATAACCAGTGCCAAGTCTAAGTTTGTGTAGACCCCCTATGTCAGGGACCCACTTGGCGGGGAATAAACTTCCCAGCTGATGGGCCAAGGCCCCTACATTCAAGCCTGCAATTACCAAGCCAATAGAAACCGTGACCATTGCAAGATGTCCAAGGTTTCCTAGGTAAGCAAACCTTCCAAACATAGGACTGAATTATCCAAGTAGATAGTAGCCCACCAAATACGTCAAGAGGTAAAAGGAGGCGTAAGGTCTAACTAGAGTAGGTTCAGTGGGTGGGGTAGCAAGCAAACAACCATAGTGGAATTTACGTCCCCAGTGTCCAGAAGGATATTTGAACCATCCATGAGCAAGGGATTCCTTCTGGTGGGAGTCATTTGGGGAGGAATTATACCAGTCTGTTGTTGGAGTTGGGTTTTCCAAGGTGAACACCTTGGTCAAGAAATAGGCTAGAAACCAGGATAGGAAAAGAATTCCCCTCATGGCTTTAAAAGGGTGTGTTATCAAAAATGGAGGAGTAGCTAGAAAAGTAATATTCTTTATTGTTGGAACAACTAAGTTGAATCATATTTGAAAGTTTAAATAGTCTCTGAATGGAGGCTGGGAGTTTGAGTGGATATTGGGAGGAGATCAGAGGGATTTGACAATGATGTGCATAATTTTCATGTTTAAAATTAATACCTGGCCAATATAAGCATTGATGTGGAGCAGGAGTTGTAAGATAATATTAAAATTAAGAGGGACAGAAACAAGACAAGCCACAAAATCCTTATCATTTAAGTGGTACTCATATTGAGTATCAGTCATTCTTAAGAACAGAGCCTTAGTTTCATCTTCTGATTCTATATCCAAGAGTATCAGGATGATCCCAGGCAACCAATCAACAGCTGAGCGGTAAGTGACATATACAGTCTTATTATTAACACTTTCAAGTTCAAAAGGCGTTTCAAAAGCGGAAACCAATTGAATCAAAGGATAATAAAAAGGTAAGTCAACAGTGTGAAAGGATTCTAGACTAACAATACACTTGTCTGTAGCTTCCTGAGTTTAAATCTTGGTCCAGAAAGTTTTCAATAACCAAATATAGTTGTTAAGTATGTTGTGGTGTGTTTTTAACTAGGTATACTTAAAGTATTTGTTCTGGTGTTGATTTAGAGAAATGTTTTTGAAAAGATTGTCAATAAGATTCAAGTAGTCAGGGAAAGAATCCCTGACACCCCAAAATGACCTCTGTTTCAGACGCCTTAAAGAAAAGCTCACAAAAGCTCCCATCTTACAATACCCCAAACAAGACAGAGAATACCAGATGGAAACCGACGCCTCAGATGCATCCATTTGAGGAGTACTACAAATTAAGAATAGTGATGGTGACTTCCTGCCCGTAGCCTACAAATTGCGCAAACTGACAGATGGCAAGTGTTGATACCCTATCCAAAACAAGGAACTGCTGGCCATTGTACACTGCCTAGTCAAATGGCTCTGCTACCTAATATGGCAGGAAGAATTCACAGCACTAACCAATCACAAATTGCTCATCAATTTTAAGATGCAAGCAAACCTGTCACGCCGCCAAGCGCGGTGGATGGAAATATTAGAAAGGTTTAACATGCTCATCCAATATAAGCCCGGGGCCGAGCGTGCCATGGCAGACACCCTGTCCCGCCTGTATGTCTGTGCTTCAAGAGGAGAGAATGGGCTCAACCCAGACTGGCCTCTTTTAGCGCTACATACAAAAGACAAAGGATTCCCTGCAGGCACAACCAACATCACCAAAGAAACAGTCATTAAGAATGAACATCTCTTTGCTGATGTATACAGGACTCTTCACAGAAAAATGACGGATAGCACAACCATTCCCTACATCCCCACACATCAACAAGTTGATACCCTTATTTGCTACCACAGAGATCTTGGACACACTAAGAGCCAAAATCTATAAAAGTTCCTAAAGCATAAATCCTGGTGGCCAACTTTATACCACAATGTCCAGGAAGTATTAGAACAGTGCGAGGTTTGCAAAAAGTTTTGCTAAAAGCAAAACCCCGCCTAAGTCTGTACTCCCCATTTGGACCCAACTACCATTCAAAGTATGGGCTCTTGACATTGTGGGCCCCATGCCAAGAAAGCACAACAACAAAAAATACATCATCACAGCCATTGACTTCGCGACAAGGTGGCCAGTAGCCCAAGCAGTGAAGGCACACACCAGTAACAACATACAACAATTTATTGGCAAAGAAAAAATCAGCAGGTTTGGGAAGCCAGAACTCCTAATAGCCAATGGAGGCAAAGAATTGACCTCTGAAGACACCAATGTGTACCTCACCAAGAATGGGGTCAAACACACTGTCACAACACCATACCACCCACAGGCCAATGGACGCATAGAGCAGCTTAATGTTAGCCTTGTGAAAGCCCTAGCCAAACTCACCGCTGGGAGACCTGAAGACTGGTATAAGCAGCTACCAACTGCATTACTTATGTTTCCAAACCCAAGTGAACAGATCCACCGTAAAAAGCCTGTTTAAACTGATATACGGCACACAGCCAAATATCATTCAAGCATTGACAGGACCTAAGTTGGAAATTCCAAGTCAAGTCCCCCCTTGCTCGGATCATCAAGTAGTAGAGGCCAACAGTAAGCAAGCAGCCAAAGAAAAGGAACACCTACAAAAGATGTTTGTTCCCATCCGCAATAGATATGAAGTCAGGGACAAAGTTTGGGTCATGAATATTGACAAGAGCAAACTATAACCCAAGAAAGTAGGGCCAGCAATCATTCTGAAAGTAAACAACAATAACACTTACCTTGTGCAAGGGCTTGGGAAACGCAAGCAAGACAAGATCTTACACCATGATTGCCTACAACCCTGCAAAGCAAGACAGAAACAACGAGAAACCGCCCTGCCTGCCACTGAACAACAACTGATTCAATACAGCGCCCAGGCTCCTGACAACCTCCCTGACAACCTGCCCCCAGAGGAGGCCAACCTTCAGCCGGGGGGGGTGTTGAAACCGCAGGCTCAACCCGCCAGCAAGGTTCTAACCAAGCAGGTTTGTGACCTGCAATCTAATTATCTGGTCACCCAAAGACAGACTAAGAAATCAACTCAAATTACCAAATCCAACAACATGAACAGATGATGATCCTTCATGGAGGATACCTCAATTTGACGCTTGACTCATTATCAGGATCAAGCCACCCCCAGTTTCCATCCAGCCGTGTGATCACCAATTTTGTTCCAACTGTCCTTGATTCACATGAAATATATAATCATCATCTCCCAATAAAGATTATTATCTAGTTTCTAAATATTTTTCCCTGTGTAACTCTGCTAAAACAGCACAGTTACAACATATTCATTAAACTTTGGTTCACTTGCTCTGCAACTTTACAGTTTTAGAAATTTGGTTGACTCTGTTTGAGTCTCCTTTGCTTTAATTAAAGTGTTAGTTGGTTTAGTAATAAGCCTTACCTTAAAGTTTTACATTTCAAACCTGGCTGCCCTTTTGGAGCTTTGTTGCTTCAGCTCATTACTTAATTGTTGCGCTGTTGGCTTACGCTTTTGAAATTTAAATTCAAAACCTAAAATTCAATTTAATTAACTTATAAATCTTACTTTAAACTTAAGATTGTATTCAATTTTTGATTTTTTCAAACTTGCTTTCCAGTTCATAATCACCCAAGCCATCCAAGACTACTGCCAAGGCTCCCAAGTGTTCCCTCCTGTTTCCCCTTGGTTTTTTCCTTGCAGCTGCCTTCCCAACCCAAATTTTTAATATTTTGAGATCCTATAATTGTACCCTTGGATTCCAAATTTTGTGGAGATTTCAATTATGATCCTCCCTGTTTTGAAATTTGTGGTGTTTTTTCTTACCCCATTTTTGCTTTTCCTTTGGACCACCTCTCCAAACTTAAAGGACCAAATTTCTTCTTCAGTCTGCCTCATGGGGGATAATCCCTCTACTCTCCTACACCTCCCTGGTGAACTTTTCATCTCTGGGGAGGCTGTAGTTAAGAGTTTAGCCTGTGATGACTTGGACCTCTATGCAGATGATTACGCTATACCTGTCCCCTCTTTGGAGGAGCTATTGGCAACTATCCCCCTAGCTTGGTGGTGAATCCCCTGGCCCCCCTTCAGGCACCTGTGGAGTTGTCCTCTGCCCCCACTTGTACGCCCTGGTTTCTTGTTGGGCTAGCACTGATGGGGCTGAATTTCTACTTTCTGTGGTTGTCTCCTGTGTCCTCCCTTTGATCCCCCCTCCAAGCGGCCATCCCAGTTTTCCACTGGGCGGCATCCTGGTGGTTCATCTCACTGAGATGGGAGCCAAAATTAGTTAGTTTAGCCCCCCTCTCTCACAGACAAGGAATTGTTGGCTGTTGTGGAATTGTTAAAGTATTGACATCACCATCTCATGTTGGCACGTCATCCATTTATAGTAAGAACTGACCACAAAGCTCTTCTGTATTATTGACAACCCAGGGTTTTTTCAGGTTGTCAATCCAGATGGCATGGTGACCTGACAAGATACAAGTTTTGCTACAAGTTTATTAAGGGATCTGACAATTACTTGGCCAATGCACTAATCAGGAACCCTTCCCATCTCCCAGATGCTAGTATGGACGCCAAGTTTAACATACATACTATGATTCCAGACAAGGCAGTGGTGTCTTTTTTCTTGCCTCCACCTGCTACGCTGGCCACCATGTCCTTGACTGAGGGCGCAGACCTGGACTTATATTCCAAAGTTGAGTTCCTGCAACCTTTGTCCAAAGGCTATGATAGGTTACTGGAATTAGCATATGCAAACCCAGTGGGTCAGCCCCAGGGTTATCATAAGATAGGTCCAGTCCTATATCATCAAGGTTGCTTGTGGGTTCCAGAAGGCACTATTTGGGATGAAATCATGGAGGCTCATCACGCCTGTCCAATGGCAGCCACCCAGGGAAAAATAAAACAGTGGAACTAATCAGCCACCAGTTTTCCTGGAAGGGTTTGACAGTGCAGGTAACAGATTTTGTTTGTGATTGTCTGGTATGTGTTTGATTTAAGACAATCTGTAACAAGACCACTGGTTTACTGGTTTCACTGCAGCCCGCTGCAGGACCCTGGACGTCTGTGTTGGTGGATTCCATTGGTGAACTTCCCAATTCCAATGGGTTTAACGCAATCAGTGTGCTGGTAGATTGTTTCACAAAAATGGCACACTTTGTACCTTACTCAACCACAATTACTTCGATGAAAACAGCTAGGTTGTTTGTGAATAGATTATTCTCCCTACATGGCATCCCAATGGAGATTGTAAGTGACCATGGGCCTCAATTTATTGCTCAGATCTGGGAAGCTTTTACTGGAATTCTTGGTATCAAACTATGCTGTTCCACTGCCTTTCACCCCCAATCTGACAGACAAAAAGAGAGGGTAAACCAAAGTTTGGAGGTCTACCTACATTGCTACACTAATGTGCAACAAGATGACTGGTGTGATAATCTCCCCATGGCAGAGTTCACATATAATAATGCCCCTCACACGTCAATTCAAGTATTGCCCTTCTATGCCAATGTGGGTTACAACCCTTCTTCTAATATGGGTCCTTGTTTGGTTAGCAATGTGAAAGCTGCAACTGATCAGGCTTCTGCATTGAAGCAGGTTCATCAGGAGCTCCAGGTTACCCTTGCTGCTGCTGTGACAACTTACAAGGAATATGCAGATTGCAAGCGCCAGGAAGGTCCCACTTATAGGCCAGGTGATTTAGTCATGGTTGATGCTTGCAATATGAAACTGAAGGTTCCCTGTTGCAATTTAGGGCCTAAGCAAGTTGGCCCCTTTGAAGTTGAACATCAAATTGGTCCTTTTGCCTATTAGCTGGATTTATCTCCTTCTTTCAAAATTTTCCACACCTTTCACAAATGTCTTCTTACTCCCTTTAAAGGTACAGAGACTCCCTCTTTCTAACCCATTCTTGTGGAAGGAGAACCTGAATATGAGTTACATTGTATTCTGGCTTCCCGAAAGAATTGTTGCTGCCTGGAATACTTGGTGCCTTGGAAGGGTTATCCTGATTCTGAAAACTCCTGGGTTCCCCACTACAATTGTGCCAATTCCCCAGATCTGGTTCACAAGTTCTATAATCACAATCACACTGCTATTGGTCACTCTGAACTTACCTTAGCCGCAATGAAACTCCCACCTGCCCACAAGAATTTCTCCTTATCCCATCTCCTGGATGGTGGTAGTATGCCCAGGGCTAAAGTGGAGGGTAATGTCACGGTAGGCTCCATAATTCTGGGAATTATCTGCCCAAGCAAGAAGGCTTGAAAGGCCAGGAAACCTTTATCAAAATTGACCAAGTTAACAGATTTAAACCAAACAGTCAATTGGAAATGAGTTACAGCTGCTCCAGTCTGTCAGCTGAAACCAGTTCCTCCTTGAAAATTGATGTTGATAAATTGGCGTAATTCGAGGGTCACCCAATACAAGCTTGTTAATCAGCATGGTTGTCAGAAATTGGTCACACAAGAGTTCTTTGCAACCTGGACCAGATACGTACTTGACAATGTGGAAGAAATAGGAGGCCAAGATTCAGGTGGTGTTGCTTAGTCAATTTTCTGATATATATTGAATAATTTTCACAGTTTCAACTCTAAGAGTTGAGTCCTCCCAAAATTTTACTCAATAAAAATTATTTATCCCTAGTTCTAATTTACTTTTCAAAAATGCATCCTGTGGTTGGGTTGTTACAATATATTCCGTACAATCTAATTCTCAACCAAATTATTTCTGGAAGATGGGCCCCTGCAGTTGGAACCTTGTTGTTGGTGCCGCCCAATGTTAATTTTGTGCCAGCCAATCTTGAAGCCCCTCCCCCCATTCTGGAAGCTGAAAATTGTGTTGCCTCCCAATGTCCAGAATTTTATTCTGAAGATATGTTGATGTTGCCTCAGGCCATTTATCTTGGGCTACTTTGATTAGGATTAATTGTTCTGCTTAATCCTGGTATTACAATTGGAAATTTTACAAAAAGATATTTGAAGCCACATTGGTGGTTAATCATTAATTCTATATGGATTTGGGTGGTAATTCCCCATCACTTAGAAGCGGCTTCATACTATCCTGCAATTCTCTGTTGCAATGAGGGCCTGTAATGATGTCATTTTTGTCATGTGCCAAGATTTTGGCAATTTTCTAAGACTTTGAGTAAAAGCGCATCCAATCTGACGTCTACAAGCGCGGTCTAATCCTTATTGATTTGTCAGAGTTTTGTTGACAGTTTTCCCATTGGGTGTCAATAATTACTTGGCAATATCAAAAATCACAGATGGGTATGCCCACCAGATGAAGCTTAAGAACATTATGGAGGAGTGAGCTACTCAACACACTGTGTACACAGTTGTAATGAGTGCTGAGATGAAACAGTGGGAATGGGCAGCCAAGAAAATTAGAGCTGAGGGGCATACCTGTTGGTCCTACCCCACCAACCATGCTGAAATGCATCTTGCAGATGTATGCCTTTACAATATTGGTTTGGCTCTCAGGCACTTAAAGCCTGCCACCTACAATGAACTGTGCACTTGAATTGAGAAGGGTTATGAGCTTTTCCCTTCCATATTTTTCCAGGACTTATCAGATCTTGTCATATTCTATGCAAGTGATAGTGATAAGTCCAGAAAAGACTCCTGCCTCCCCCCATGCTTATCCATATGGTTTGTCAAGCCTGCATACATGATGGAATAATTTAAGAAATTGAAGCAATCAGCTCTTTCTGCCTCTTCCCAGTAAACAAATTCTGCCTCCCCAACTCCCCCATCAAGATCAAGCCACCTGCCTTCCAATCCTGACTCCCAAACCACCACCCATTCCCTCCCTACTACCTCTGATGCTGTCCCTTTTACAGGTGCAGATGATGGCAACATGTCAGGAATATTTCTGACATCAACCTAATGTTGACTGAGAAGAAAACTTGGGAAAAAATACCTGAAGCCCCAATTTTGGGGGCAAAATTTGATAGGGATTTCCCCCCTTTATTAGGGGAAAATAAAAATAAAAATAATGAGAAATTAGAACTTGGTGAGTGCCAAACCAATTTATCATCCAGGCAGGTGCCCGCCGCCACCACGCAGACGCCTGCCGCACCCAATAGCACCCAGCTGGCCACCTGCAAGCCCTCCACCAGCCGCCTGCCTGCCCAGGCAGGCACCAGAGGGCCTTCTGCCAGTCCCCTGCCCGTCTGCCAGTGCCCCAGCTGCCAGCCCGGGCTCTGCCACCCACCCGCCCAGCCCCCAGCCCACCCACTTGCTCCCTGGGCTCCAGCCAAGTGCCTGCCACTGACCTGGGTCCCAGGGTCCACCATGCAGCCAATCAAAAAATTCTCTGGGGAGAAGCCAATCAAATAAGTCCCTGGCAACAGGGAAATATTTTAAAGTTAAATTTTCCCCTCAAGGAGAGGGCAGGAATAATGGTTTGAATTCCAAAAATAAGATTACCACTAGCCAATCAGGTGCTGATTCACTGACCACATGGGCAAGGCCAAATCCCATCCAAAACAATGTTCTTGACCCCAAAATAACTTTTAAAGAGGAATTGAATCACAACCTTCACCTAGAACCAGGACTATAAGAAACTACTGGCTTACCTCAAGAATTGCCCAAACAGCCACAGATAACAGGTGAACAGGAATTTGGCCATCTTCCTAAGTACTAATTGCTATCCCTACCCTCTAAACTTCTTGGATCTCCCATCCCCTGTTTTTCCCTCCCAATTGCAAATCTTTGCACAGGGGAGAGGACTATAAATAAAGGATCCCACCTCAGTAATAGCTTGTGATATTATTGAGATTAATACCCTCAATATAAGTGAAATTCAACTTACCTCTAACAAGTTAAACCTACCAATCAGCCCTTGCCAACCCTCTAATCCAAGGAAGATGAACCACCCCATCTTCACAGCTGTGCTCACAGCTTGCCTTGGGATTAGAGGCTACCAACCAGGTCCAGAGTTCTTTGGGCCATCTCCTGATGGACTAGGTCATGACCCCTACTACAACCCTGGTCAACTGAACTCATCTCAAACTGGACCCAGGCCTCCTTTGGTGTCTTCACATTCAACACTCCCTATTTCAATGTACACGTCCATGTAATACATCTTAACCTACTTTGCCAGGAGTTTTGGGAGATACAGCGTGCATGCAAAGATCTTCTGCTGGCTAATGACTGTGTATCCTATTGTTACCGCCTTGACTGGGTTTCAGTTCACCAACCTGCTGCCCTACATCCTGCAAGTGGTACCTACCATAACTGGGTATTACACAACATACATTCTGTCTATTCCCTCCCCTAATCATCATTTGACAAGTAAAATAAAACCTTTCTTTGTGAAAATTATTAAAATTGATATTATTTATTCCAATTCATAATTTATAATAAAGTATTTTTCAAACCTGTTGAGATAAATATATATTGGTCAGTGTAGAACGCATGAACTCAGTCACAAAACAAATTTCAACTTGATAGATATAAGTAGAAGATAATTTCACAGAAAATAAGCGCTATTTGGTGTAAATGTCCAATCATACTGTTGCAACTGAACTAATGAGGATTCAGTATTTGGAATTGGGGAAGACAACAGTCTAATAGAAAAGACAGGATTAATAAGGATAAGGTATTTTTTATTGTAGAATATTATGATTGATATACCATACAGGGAAAGCCACACAGCCACAAGGGGGTGGCATGGTGCCTATTTCATGTAAAGATTGGAGCTGAGGAATAACTTGTTCAAGATCAGCAAGTCAAATTGGTAATGCTTTTAATTAGGAGAAAGTGCCTGCAATTTGATATTGTCATCAGATTGGTCCATGTTGTTAGATATGTCAAGGGGCAACTCATCAAGCACCCTCTGTGTGTTGTAAGATACATTGGCAGGTGAGTCTGAAAACTTGGTTGCAACACCCCCCTTGCCCCCTGCTTGTCATCAGACACCAAGACTGGAGTCTGCGGGAGATATGGGAAGGTCTGCACAAACAATCTTTGTGTGGGGATGGCGTGGCAGGGGCGCAAGCAATCATGGTGAAACTTATTGGTGTTTCCTTGGGAATCCTCAAGTTAGTAGGTGTGATTGTCATAGACTGCAGCTATCTTGAAGGGCCCTAGGTGGTTGGGTTCCAGCTTGGCGGAATTGGGATTGAGGGTGTAGATGGGGTCACCTACAGCTTATCTGGCTTCAAGGTGCTTTGTTCCTCCCTCAATTTGTTTGTGTTCAATTTCTTGGGCTTTGACACGCCATTGGTTTAGGGATGAAGTTGTCAGCAGGGGGGTTTTCTGGGAACTGTGGACCACAACTTCCCCCTGTTCAACTCCTGTCAGACTGTCAGGCATCTCAAAGGCCAGGGCGCTGGGACTGAAACCAATGCCTCTGTTGATTCTTGCTTGTAAAATAAGTAATCAGTAGCAAGTGTTTGGTCCATGTGGTATTGGGGTGCTCCTGCGAGAGCTTGGAGATCGGCTGGACCAGGGAGTCATTTAACCGTTCCACGCGCCCATTTGCTTGAGGATGATAAGGGATGATGACTATCCATTGGAGGGCATTCTTGGCGCAGTATGCCTTTGTGAACTGCCCAACAAGTTTGGAGTCACCATCTGTGATGAGACGTTTGGGCCGCCCAAAGTGGGCCAAAATTTCCTTGCTAATGAAGCAGGTGATGGTGGTGGCAGTGTGGTTAGTTATTGCCCAGGCTACTGGCCAACAAGGGAAGCAGTTGATGGCAGTTATGATGTATTATTTCCCCAGTCTGTCTTCAGAAAGGGGCCCAACTACATAAAGGGCCCACTGTTTGAAGGGTTCCATAGTGTCAGGACTGACAATTTCCCCCCTCTGGAACCCCAGGCCCAGGAGCGGGAATCAAACCTGGAACCTGGATCCCCCTGGGCCGCCAGGCCAGAGGACCACAAGACTGCCCGCCCGCATTTTTCTGGGATTGAGCCCCTGAAAACTGACGTTGAAAAGGATGACCCACCCAGAAAAGTAGATAGAGCCAAGGAAAGAACTGCGCTAAGCAAAGTGCCAATCACAACACCTAATGGAGGTGACCCGGCAACTATTAGCCTTATGAGTTTGAAGTCTTCACCAGCAACCAATCAAGAGCCAACCCAAGGAAGAGGCACCGGCCTGTAACTTGGCCCCATGACCCCAATGCTAAAGCAAGATAGTCAGGTAGCTAAATTGGGAGCTGCAACCAATGAAAGAACTCCCAGGCCAAGCGCCATTTTGCTGCCTTTAGACCCAAGTCCCCAGTTCCCCAGCCCTGCCCTTCACAATGCCCTGATGACCCCCCACAAAAAAATGTTAAGTTTGGAGGTGGGGTGCTATATAGACCCAAGGACCTCACCCTCCAAACTTATTGCCATTTTGAAATAAAGGTTATGTTACTTTGGCTTATACAGCTATTACCATGTTTTTTATTTGCCGTCTATCAGTTCAGCTCAAGATCTTCTGGCCCGCCTGCCCCACCGCCTGCAGTATTCCGTCAATTTGGTGTACCCTTTGGGCCTGTTCATTTCACCAAGTATCCTTTAAAACCTGAGTACAAGGACTACACACCAGAGAAAATCATTGAACTAGATCCACCAGCCTGCATCCAATCTGCTGTCAGATACAACCGCCAAGGCCTGTGGATATTCTCTACACCTAAACTGTTTAGAGGAAAGTTCAACTATCTCCCGGCCTACAATATCTACATGAAACTGCCAGTAACACCCAAACCAATGCCTGCTTCTTTGCCTGACTTACCAACCAACCATACTGGCAAGCTTTTTGGTATAGTGTACATCACTGTCACAGGGGTGGTGGACACCATTATACTGGCTGCTGGCCCCTGGTCTTGGGTGGGGAAGTCCACATCCTACCTTCTCAAGTTAGCTCCTATCTTGTGGTGGGCCCTGCCTGCAAGAAGCCTGGCCCAAGTTATCCCCAAAAACAATGGGCCAGCTGCCTGAGACTGGATCCCTGACACATGGCCTTGATGGGCAAGACAGACTTGGGGGTGCAGGTTTGGACATATTCTTCTTGCACAGCACACATTTTTCAAGAAAAAAGATATTTTGGCGCATACACAGCCATCAAACCTTTTGTTTCATGATCTTGAAGAGGTTGTGTCCTCTGATGTGACCCAAGGTGAGTGGTAATGCAGTATTGTGTTGCCTCATTGTGTGGTGAGGATGTAAGGCGTCTTCTCACAAGTCTCTGCCTGGTGGCAGACGTTGCCAGCATTAATGGTAAACTGACTTTCATTGTTCTTCATCTTGAAGATGGTAACTGAGTTAAGGCCTTTGTAACAAGTTGCTTCAGGACAGAGGTACAACATTGGCCAGTTGGTATCCAAGCCATCATCCCCGGTAATGGGCACTACATAGAGTCATGAGAGGGTGTCAGCTGTGACAAATTCCTTCCCAAGTTTGTACTCAATGCGCAACTGGTAGGGGGATAGATACTTGCCCCAGGCTTCTTGGCGGCGTGTCAAGTGGGACTGTGTGTTGAAGTACTGGAGTGACTTGTGATCTGTCAGGACGTAAGTGAGAAATTAGCCCCTTTCAGGTAACAACATCATTTCTCAACACAGTGCACAATTTTTGCTAACTCTTTATTGTGTATAGGGTAACATTGTTTTGAGTCAGTAAGCTTCCTGGACTTGTATGCCACAGGGAGGAAGACATCTTTGTCAGTTTCTACCCATAGTAAACCCCCTATGGCCCTGTCAGAGGTGTCAGTCTTGAGTTTTTACTGGCAGTTTCAATTAGGGAACTGCAATACAGGTGCAGTTGTAAGTCCCTGCTTCAATGTCTCAAAGGCTTGGTCTCTGGAAGGGGTCCAGTAAAAGCGCTGTTTAGTGTTCAGGAGCTCAGTGAGAGTTGCAATAAGTTCTCCACAATTGGGGATGAATTTACACATGTTGGCAATCATGCCCAAGAAGGTACACACCTGACCAACATTAGTGGGCAGTGGCATGCTTGTGATTGCCTTGATTTTGGCAGGGTCGGGCTTTATCCCTTGGGCAGAGATGGTGTGCCCAAGAAACAGCAGCTCCAACTTGAGAAACTCACATTTAGAGGATTTAGCTTTTAGCTAGTTTTTCCAAAGGGTGTCAAGGACAGCACAGAGGTGTTAGAGGTGTGTGGTTTGATCTTGACTGAAGAAAATAATGCTGTCAAGGTACACAACCACGCTGTTGGAAATTGCGCAATTAATGCTATTTTGATATGGTCTTCAAATATTGATAGCTGCAAAGATTTGGCTGGGTTTGCTTTCAATTTCAGATATTCCTTGCCTTCTGTAAATGGGTCTGGTCCAATATCCACCCATCCCAGATTATTATACCTGTCTGTGAATGATCCTGGTATGACCTCATCCCAATGTAACCCCCTCAGCCACTCTGTCTTCCTATTGAGTGATCACCGCCTCTTGTCAACTATTTAAAGTAGAATCATTACTCCCAATAAAGACAAGTTTATCCACATTTGCATTGGCTCTTATAATCTTCAAGCTTTTCCTGTCCTTTCTGCCAAAAGGACTTTCACATCTTGTTTTCCAGGAAATTAAGGTATGTGCCCTTAATTTTGCCCTGAAGGCTAACCCAAGGCTAGCTTCAAACCTCAAATCTTTTGTTATAAAGACTTCCTGCTGTGTCCTCCTGAATGTTGTCCCCAGGAGCCAAACACAATACACACATTTCCAGATCAATTCCTCAAATGCTTTGTTCATCAACATGGCAAAGGTGGAAGGAGCGTTGGTCATTCCAAAGTTCATGATCTGACACTCAAACAACCTGTAGCTTGTGCAGGAGGCAGTTTTTGCCTCATCCCCTGGCGCAATGCAGACCTGGTTTTACCCCACAGTGAGATCAATCTTGCTAAAGACATTTGCACCCGCAAGTGTGTCAAACAGGTTGTCAATTAACAGCAGAGGGTACTTATTATTAACCGTCACCTTGTTTAGGGCGCAGTAGTCTGTGACCAGGCAAAGGGTCCCATCCTTCTTGGCTAAAAAGAAGAAAGCTGCCCTGTATGGAGATTTCAAGGGGCAAATGAAGCCCTTGTCAAGCGCGTCCACAAGGTGCTGGCGGAGGGTCTCATCTTCTTTTGGTGTGAGACAATATAGGGGGCGTACTTTAGGTAGTGACCCTTGGACTTGTACAGCGTGCTGGATCTTCCGGGGAGGAGGTAGTTGTTTGAGTGTCTCACTGAACATGTACTTATATTCCTTGAGGAGTGTGGCAAGCGCTGGTGAAGGTAACATGGTCAAGGGAGGGGCCACAGCTGGTTCAGTGCGGATAACTTTGACTGAGCATTGATTGAAGTATAGTTTCCCCCTTGAAATTGTACAAGCCTGTTTCTGTTATTCTGATAAACACAGTATTGTGAAGAAGCTTGCTCATTTTGACAGGATAAATCTGAAAGCCCACCCCATTTCTATTGAGGGTGATAACAGACATATCCCAGTCAATTTAGGGACAGTTGTGACAAAGCCAGTCAAGGCCAGCAAAGACATTGTGGCTGAGCCCTGACATAATTGGCCCAGAGAGCTTAACCTGGATGTCCCCCATTATCACAGATAAGGGGACTGTATCATGGGTAATTGCCACTCTGCGGGGGCCAGCTACTTGTACTGTATTGAATCTGCTGGGTACACGGTCTAGCTGCTGCAAATCAGCAAACACCTGATCCACCATGGTGTGGTTGGCCCCGGTGTCTACCAACAATTTGTGGGTGTTTCCAAGAACATGGAAGGGATAAGCAAAGCAGGTTACTTTATTGAGAGAGTGGCTTGCTTGAAGCACAGGGTTGTCACTATGGACCTGAAAGACGTCAATGGTTTCAACTTTGTGTACACTGTAGTTGCAGGGATTCTTTGCAAGGAGGGATTGAGAGTGCAGGTCAGGTGGGGTTGTAGGATCTCTTATAGCTACAACCCCCAGGATTTTCCCAGGTCCTCAATTTGGGCTAGCTGGAGCTCCCCCTTGCGGGGGCGTTTAGTCCCATTATCCTACTGACGGGGCTGGTGGCAGCCTACTTGTTGTGGGCACTGCCAGGTGTTGCACAAGGTCAAGGTGGAGCATCATTTGTACAGCAGAACCCCATTGAAGTCTGGTTGTTGGCCTCTACAATGGCTTTGTAACAGTCATTAATGGAGGTGCAACAACCTACAGGGACCCAATTACAGATATGGGGCTTGAGCCCATTGACTACCAGGGTCAGAAGCATGGTGTTCCTGTTGGTCACGGCTTCTGGGGCAGTAGCAAGGTATTTGGGAACAGATCCAGTCTGTTTGATTGCTAGAAGGGGAGTTCCCACCACAATAGGAGAAAAGGTTTTGCTGTAGCAGGACGTCATAGCTTCCCTGAATGCCGCCCAGGTGAATTCAATTTCCTGACTGGCTCAGTTGGTAAACCACACAGCGGCTGCCCCCGTAAGACAGCCCAAAGTGGTGGCAGCCCACATGGACTCAGGCACCTGACAGATAAAAAGGCATGTCTTGGTGGATTAAAGCCAACTGACAATGTTGGCTCCTTTGACTTCACCTGCAAAGAATTCCAGCTGAAGATTGAGCATACATTTTGAAAGGTCTGACTGGGGAGGGGTGACACTGGCGTCACGCTGCCCAAGGCAGAGCCAATTATACACACTTGTAAGGACTAGCTGGTCCTGGTAAATAACATACCTGTTGGGAATGTCCCCCTTGGGGATTGGCAGGAAATTTTCTTGATGGGGAGTAGCCATATGGCTTGTACTCTGTCCTTTCTTAGAGGGAATTTTGTTTTAGGTAGTTCATGAACCTACCGCTGCTACCACTGTTACAACTGAACCAATGAGGATTCAGTATTTGGAATTAGAGAAGACAACAGTCCAATAGAAAGGACAAGAATGAATAGAATAAGGTATTGTTTATTCTAGAATATTGCAATTAATTACCATATGGGGAAAGCCACAAGGTCACAAGGGGGTGGCATAGTGGCGTGTTCCATGTAAGGTTTGAAGCTGAGGAATAACTTGTGTGGGGATCAGCAGGTTGAATTGATAGCGCTCCTAATTAGGAGAAAGTGCCCACAATTCAATATTACCATCAGATTGGTTCATGTTGTTAAATACGTCAAGGGGCAACTCATTGAGCACCCCCTGTGTATTGTAAGATACATTGGCAGGCAAGTCTGGAAAATTGGTTGCAACAATACAACAACCTATTCAAACTGGGAAAAAAGTACAATGATTCAACAAAAAATGTACTAAATACTAGAACACATGAGTTTCAGTCCCAGAACAAGGCTACTATGTTTACTATGTTTTTTGTGAATGCATGAAACTCTGTCGCAAAAGTTACAAACTCAATCCAACAAAAAGCCTCAATAGCAACTTAAAAAGGCAACACAAATATCAAATATCAAAACACATGAATGAATCTATAATACTATTACCAGACCATCCTAATTAAGAATGTAATCTAGAATATGAAATGGAAATAAATAGTTTAAGTGTCTGTTTTGGGATTAGAATGAGTAAAAAATCAAATTTATCAAAAATACAATTAATAGTGCACATTTACAACCAAAAATAATTAATATATGAACTAAAAATCTAATTTGAAATAAATAATAGTGACTAGAAGCTTTTATGATACTATATACAGAGAGATAAAAATTATAATAAATAATTTATATAGATAAACTGATTTTAATTTTCTTTTATTTTTTATACCAAAATGGACACATCCCAACAACAGAGTAAAAATGGACCCGTTGTGCACTGCAGTTGCAGTTGCCCTGCGGATCAAAGAACAGAGTTAGTGTAACCCAAGTGTCTACTCATGAAGGGGACAGGAGAGGAGAGTTTAATAGTGACGCTGCACTGACACAGTCGGTTCAAGGAGCACAAGCTGCTAGGGGGCGGAGCATAAACCCCAGGGACCAGAAGCTGACCAGAAAATACACCAAGGTTGTCACCACCAAAACAGTAAATGATGTCACCACCAAGAGGGTGTCCTTGGTGTACAACCCTGTATACTGCCACAATGGTGTTCTTGCAGCCATACTGGAGAAGGTTAAGCCTGTATTTGACACCAGCTACAAGCCTTATGTGAGTGATTCTGAAGGGGCAGACAAGGACAAACTGCCCCAGTATTTCCAAATAAAAAAGGGTGGAAGGTGCTTAACAAAATTGCTGCATTCTATAGTCAGGTGCCTATGCCCTGTGTTGTGCCCAATACCAATGATTTAACCCCTACTGCCAAAAAGGCCAAGTACCACATCATCCCTGACGCCACCTGCAATACTGTCAGGATTGACAATTTGTTACCCCTCAAAACCTGGGCCCAAGGGCAAGATTCAAACCCTGAACCCAAATTCCTACAGGCCGCTGGCCCCATGGACCAAGAGCCCGCCTGCCCGCCTGCATTTTTCTGAGATCAAGCCCCCGCAAGCTGAAGCCCCTGCTAAGTCCTGAAGTCAGAATACCAGTACAGGTTCAATTATGATGGTTCCTGAGGAGGAGTTTCTTGAATTGCCTAATGGAGGCAGAGAAGGTGCCCCAGTAAACTTCATGAAATTGAAGTCCTCTTGAGTAACCAATCAAACAATCTCTGCAAGGAAAAACCCAGGCTTTGGGCCCAACCCTGTGACCACAGCCAAAAATCAAGGAAATAAAGTGACCAAGTTGAATGTTCTGATCAATGAGAGAACATCCAGCTGAGGTGCCATTTCACCGCTCCTGCACCCGGGCCTACTGGCCACCTGCCCACATTTTTCCAATATTTTGATGAAGCCCTTATGGAGAATACTAAGTTTGGAGGTGAGATGCTATATATGCCTATAGATTCTGCACTCAAACCTTATTGCCATTTTTGAATAAAGGTTATGTTATTTTGGCTCACATAGCTATTGTCTTATTTTGTATTTTCTATCTGTCAATTCATTTTGAGATCTTCTGGCCCTCCTGCCCTGCCGCCCACAGTTTTCTGTCCTCCTGTTGTACCCTTTAGACCTGTTCATTTTACTGACTACCCTCTGAAGTCTGAATACAAGGACTAAACCCCAGAAAGATCCTCAAACTCAATTCTTTGGCCCGCATACAAACTGCAGTTAGATACAACTGACAAGGTCTGTGGATATTTTCAACACCAAAGTTGTTCAGAGGGAAATTCAACTATCTTCCTGCTTATGACCTACCCATGGAACCGCCCATGACCCCAAAACCTATGCCTGCTTCTTCACCCAACCTTCCAACCAACCATATTGATAAGCTGTTTGGGATTGTGTACATCACCCTCACAGGGGTGATTGTCACTATAATCCCAGCTGCTGGCCCATTTTCCTGGGTAGGAAAGTCTGTCTCCTACCTTTTTAAGTTAGCTCCCCTCTTGTGGTGGGCATTGCCCGCAAAAAACCCGGCCTGAGTTACCCCTGAAAACAACAGGCCATCCACCCAAGACTGGATCCCTGACAAAGACCTTCATGAGACTCATGGGGAAGACAACTGACTACAGGAAGGCCACAGCTATTATCAGGATCTCGGAAAAATTTGCCCACAGGCTCCAAAAAACCTACCTGAAAACAGGTACTGTTCTTCTTTTGAAGAAATCCAAGTGGTTTCCAGTTCTATTGGTCAAGGAACACCTGTGGCCAATCTAACAGTGGATTGAGCGGAACTGCCATCTTGAACAGAAAAACATTCACTCAATGGTTGAGTCCACTTTTAGAATCAAGGCTTCAATTTTCAAATGCTACTAACTGGTGAAAAAATTATGCTTCTCCTGAAAAAAAACTCAGAGCTTCTCCATACAATTGAAACAGCCTCAACAATGTTGTCTACTGCCAAAATACACTAAGATATTCACTGCTCTCAAGGAGAAGGGGACTTTCAAATTCTACTACATTGACAAGTCATCCTTTGCATCCTTCATGCACAACAAGTATGGGTATGTCCCCAAAGGTGAAAAAAACTGTATGTACTGGCGTGCAGCTGTCTGATCTGTTGCCTATTAAATGTTAGCCCTTCTTGGTCCCCTTGGCATAGAGCTCTACAAGATAATCAAGGGTTCCCATAATAGTGGGACCTTTCTAGAAATTATCTGTTTGGTTTGAGAGCACCTGAGGCGCACAAGCCTGGACTTCACTAATGTCATTATGCTAGATAAGTTGGACTCCACAAGGTGGCAGATATTCTTACAGAATTCCAGGTGATTGAGCCTGGTGTGGAAATTGGCTCCCAACAATTGGCCACATCCAATTTGCGCCTTCTCTTCCTCTACTTCTATTCCTCATTCCTCAACCCAATTGAGGAGGACTTTGGGTGGCTCAAGCACGTGGTCAAGAAAGGGGCGCCACCTGGGACTGAGGACTTGTTTAATTTACTGCAGGTTGGTGTCCATATCCTCCCAGCTGAAACTGTGGCCAAATTGTATGGTCACATGGATTTAATTCTCCCTACTTGCCTTGCCCAGCAGCCAATCAATTAAAGGCTTAGCTATTCCAAATGTTTTTTTTTGTATTTTATTTTTTAATATATGATTTTTATTTAGTTTAATTTGTATTGACTTTTTTATGTAATTCCGCATATTGCATCAGGTATAATAAAAATTAATAATGCAAAGCCAATTAAATGAATGAATGGACAAATAAAACACAAGAATATATATTTTTATTATTATGATTTTAATAGGGTTAGTTTTTTCACGCTTTTTATATTATAAAAATTGTATAATGTCATGTATACTAAAAATAATAAAGCAAGAAGGATGAATGAATAAAAGTAAAGAAAATTTTTTATTATATATTTATTTGTTGAATAAAGATGAGTTGATTAAATTATACTATAGAGAAATTATATATTTAAAAATTTAAAATTTTTATTTGGGGTTAGAGCTTTATTGGGGGTATATGCAGCAGAATTCAAGACTTGACTTTGAAATAAACTAGAAATTTCTATTAACAAAGTGCATGTTGACCTCTCTTCTGTACTATATGGATTGCAGCAGCTTGAGTACAGGAGCACTATAATATAATTGGTCAGGAAGAATTTTTCTGGTTGAGCAGCCATCCCATAGGTGGCGGCAAGAATAACTGACTCCTGAATAATGTGCTCTATTGAGCTGTATCCAGGGGCAATTTTTTCCTGTCTAATAAATGGTGCACTACATTCAGTTTTATTATAACATAAGACCGTTTGTGGGCTTCTACTTTAAGCCACATCAGTACAATAAGACCTAGATAAACAATCAAGTAAAGTCTCTGCCCTGCAAACAGGGCAGAGAACTCACAAAATTTATTATATAGGGTACTAATTTTATTTTTAAAGGACGTAGTGGCAAATATTTTTTTCAATATTTTTTGGTATACCAGTCTTGTTAGAGCACCAGGAGACAAAGTCTCCAGGGACGCCTATCACAGCAGGCATGACAGCAGCAGAACTATAGCTAAGTTTTGTTTTTTATTAATTTTTTAGGATATGTGATAGTGTGTGCTCAGTTAAGTAACAGAATCAGACTTCTTCTTGTCCTCTTTCTATCTCAGGTAGGGTTGGTACATATAGTTTGAATAAAATCCCAGACAAGCATGATAAAGAGCTTGCATAAGCCAATATATGGAACGTACTGGTCAAGTTGCAGGTTGGGGGCTGCGGCCAAAGCCAAGACCCACCATTTGACATTGTCTTGCTTTGGTTGGAGTGCTTCAAGTTGTTTTTATTTCATAGGGTAATTTTTTTTGAATTTATTAATCATCTCAGAGGCAGCAGCTTGCGTCAGGACCAGCTGACGCCCTAGGTGTGGAACATAGTTGCTGTAAAAGGTTTGCAATATGTAGGGTTTTAGGTATTGGCAGACTACACCTTTGGTTTCTTCATTAAATAAAAAAAGTTAGTAAAATCTTTTTATTTATTTGATATTATATCTTTTACCTTTTTCTATACTGTTGTGTTTGGCTCCAGGGGATGACATCCCGGAGGACACAGCGGGAAATCTTTATTACAAAAGATTTGAGGTTTGAAGCTAGCCTTGGGTTAGCCTTCAGGGCAAAATTAAGGGCACATACCTTAATTTCCTGGAAAACAAGATGTAATAGTCCTTTTGGCAGAAAGGACAGGAAAAGCTTGAAGATTATAAGAGCCAATGCAAATGTGGATAAACTTGTCTTTATTGGGAGTAATGATTCTACTTTAAATAGTTGACAAGAGGCGGTGATCACTCAATAGGAAGACAGAGTGGCTGAGGGGGTCACGCTGGGATGAGGTCATACCAGGATCATTCACAGACAGGTATAATAATCTGGAATGGGTGGGTATTGAACTAGACCCATTTACAGAAGGCAAGGAATATCTGAAATTGAAAGCAAACCCAGCCAAATCTTTGCAACTATCAATATTTGAAGGGCAAATTAAAATAGCATTAATAGCGCAATTTACTACATCTCCCCCCTCAAGATTGGACGGAGGGAGTTGATACTTGCAAAGGAATTTGGAGTGGACGTGGGCAAAGGGACAGCCAGACAATAGTAGCTTCACAGTGTATTTGACACCTTTTTTGAAGGTAACCTCACAAGGCCCAACCCAGAGGAAATCCAACTTGTGGGCTCTACCACCTGTACAATTCTGGTAGTAGAGAACTAGATCACCTACTTGGTATTTGGGGAGAGGGGCTCTAGCAGCATTGGACGGAGAGAGCTCCAAAGCCTTAATCTTATAAGCAGTGTAGTAGGCAGTTGCCTGGATGTCAATGATACGGTTGGTTAGGTCTTTCACATGGGTCTCAGGATTTGCAGATGTATCATACTCAATCAGAGGAGGTCCCAAGATTGAGGGGGGTAGTGGCCACACATCCATAAAGCATGGCAAAAGGGGATTGACCAGTCACCTAATGTCTACTAAGGCAGTAGGCAAAGAGGGCGGCAGGGAGGAACATTTCCAATTGGCAGCATCAGATAGTGTGAGTTTTCTCATGATAGATACTAGGATGGAGTTTGCTTGTTTGACAGTTCCATTGGTGGAGGGATTATATAGCACAGAGAACAACTGATGAGTCCTCATAGCTTTGACAATAGAGGTGATGAGGCAAGCATTAAAGTTGGTACCATTGTCTGAGAGCAAGACTTGAAGGCAGCCATGTCAATAGAAGATGTCTTGCAACAAGAAAGTAGCTGTGGTCCTAGCTGTTATATCTTTTGTTGCTCTGGCTTCAACCCATTTGCTAAAGTGATCTATAGCAACCAAAATAAACAACATCCCAACCTAGAACAGGGGAAGGGCCCAACAGCATCAATACTCACCGTATGAAAGGCATGTTTTGGAGGGATGAGTTGAAACTGGTGTTGGGAAGGACAAGGACAGTGGAGTTGACAAGAATGGCAGGAAGCAAGGACATCAGGGATCAAGAGGCATATGTTTTCCCAGTAGAAGTTTTTGAATAACCAGTCATGAGTCTTGGCTATACCTCCATGGTCAGTATCAATGTGAGCTTGGAGGATTATGGCTATCCTCATACTAGGGCAAACGTAAGGTAGGTAGGCATTGTTAACCTTCTTGAAGAGCTGTCTATCACAAATTATGGTGTCCTTGGATAGGGTCTGTAGAGCTAGGCGGATATCTTCAGGCTCAGTGGTCCAAGAGTCAGGATACCCTATTAGCTCATATAGTTGATTGGCATCAGAAGGGTGGATAGCCAGGATTGGCATCCTTGACAGGCCATCAGCATTCTGATGTTGCGCCCCAGGGCGGTGTACCACAGTGAAATCATACCCTTGCAGACGTAGAGCCCAACGTGCTAACCGGCCTTCAGGTTCCTTTAGCCGTTGTAACCACTTGAGAGAGGAGTAATCAGTGACTACTGTGAAATGGGTTCCATAGATGTAATGCCAAAACTGCTTCACTGCATGTAACACAGCCAAACATTCCTTCTCAGTAACACTGTATTTCTTTTTGTGCTTGTTAAGGACCCTTGATGAGTAGGCTACAGATCAATCTACACCTTCATTGTCAAGTTGGGCAAAGATAGCACCCACAGCTACTCCACTAGCCTTGGTATATAAGATGAACTCTTTATCATAATCAGGATAGACTAAGATAGCAGCCTCCTTGAGCTTGGCCTTCAGCGCTTTGAATGCTTGTTGCTGGCTGTCAGTCCACTCAAAGGGGACACTGAAAAGCAGTTAGACAAGGGGTTCACTCAGTTCAGCAAAGTCAGGGATGAATTGTTGGTAGTAGCCCATCATACCAAGAAACATTTGTACCTCTCAAAGATTTGTGGGAGGTAGCATCTTGTCAATGGCTTCCAACTTGTTATTAATGGGGCGGATTCCAGTCTGAGTGACTTCATGTCCTATAAATTCAAGACGTTCATTGAAGAAAGAGCATTTGGAGGGTTTGAGTTTCAGGCCAGATTCACGGATCTTGATGAAAACAGCCTTGAGATGCTCCAAGTGATCAGTAAAGATAGCGCTGAATATGGTAATATCATCAAGATACACAAGGACACAAGAGAGTTTTAGGTCTTGTAAGATGGAATCCATAGCCCGCTGAAATGTGGCAGGGGCATTGCATAGTCCCTGGGGCATACAAGTGGGTTCAAAGAGACCCTCTGATGTGATGAGTGCAGCCTTTTTTTGATCTTCAGGTGATAGATCAACCTGCCAGTATCCTGAAGCCAGATCCATGGCAGAGAAAAACTTGGAACTACCCAGCTGTCTGAGAGCATTGTTAATTCTGGGCAAGGGGTAAAAATATTTCTTAGTAAAGAGTTCAGGCGGCAATAATCCATTACAATGTGTTGTCCTCCATCTTTCTTCTTGAGGATCAGTAACAGGGAAGCCCAAGGACTTTGGGAAGGAGCCAGTAACCCAGCGTCCAGAAGCTGCTTGAGTTCTTTAGACACCTGAGCATCTTCTACTCTACTACAGCAGTATGGTTTAGCACAAAAAGAAGGCGCATCCCCAGTATCAATCTGATGGATGACTCCTTTAGCAAGGCCATAGTCTGTAGGCCCAGAGGCAAAGATGTCACTGAACTGATTGAGTAGGTCCAAATATGTCCTTTTGTTGAACAGGAGACAATTAGGGGAAATCATCAGCAGTGAACAAGAAGAAAACTTGTGGATCATCTTCAGGTAGGTTGAAATCACTGAAAGTTCCAAAGGGGTAGAGGGAGGATTCTTGTTCTGCTCCAAGTACACAACCATGACCTACAACCTGGCCTCTGGTTACTTGTATGGGCAGGGCCGTCAGATTAGCAAGCAGTAATTGCACGGGCTCTTTGTGAGTTAGGTCCAAAATCCCTGGACATAGGCGGGGCTCGGTACAACTTAAGGATTCAGGTGAGTAAAGCTCCAAGAAGGACTTTTCAGGCAGCTCATAGGAAATCTGGGAGTTGATCACCACTTGAGAGCCCAGGGGGATGGTGATAGCAGCTGGCGCAAGCAGAGTTACCCCTTCTTCCACAGGGCAGGAAGGAGGAGGGGGTGCTCATGTTGGAGGAGTGAGTCCTATACTTGAGGGAGAAAATACCTGTGGGGTACTCAAGCACACAAGTTTTAAGACGCTTTCCTGGAAGGCGCGGAGGTTCCTCAAAAATCAAGGGAAGTTCATATCCCAAGAGCAAAAGGTATCCATCTTGTAAGTTTACAATTCTGTTATATTTGCGGAGGAACTGAGTACCAACCAAGAGGTCATAGCTTTTGTTCTCTAGGATCACAGCAGGAGAGACAATAAGGAGTTTCCCAAACCTCATGGGTAGAGCAGAGTAGGCACCAATGGCTCAAGTTTGGGCCATGCCAGCTGTGCCATATGACTACATGTAGTTGAGGTCAGGGGCCAACTTAAGTTTCTTCATTAGCTTGGACAAAACCACAAGACAGGAGAACCTGTGTCCAAGATGGCCTTAATTTTGACCTTTTGGTTTGATACTTCCACGCGGGTTGTATCTTTTCCAAAGGGAGGCAAGGCTGCCAACACATCTTGCACAGCCTCTAGCTCCTTTTCCCATTTGGCCAGCATACACTGTAACACAGGGATTTCCTTATAAACAGACTGTAGTAGAAGAGACATGGTTACATTGTGGAAGAGAGCTTCAGCTAACTCTGCTGCTTCTTCAGAGGAGTCAAGCAAGACAGGAGGTCAATGGGCTTGAGCTAGGTAAGTGCAAGCCACCATGGACTTAGCTTCACTTGTAGATATCCAGAAAGTGGTGGTAGTCTTCCCAGAGAAAAGCTTGTAGGGTACAGGGATAGTTTCTGGAACAGATAGGACAAAGTAGCCATAACTATCAGAGTCTTCACTATCAGAATTGTCAGGCTCTGAATCACTGGAGAGGTTGTGAAACAGATGAAGGATAGTTGGGCCAATGGAGGAGAGAGCTTCCTTATCAGACAGAGGATCAGGGGAAGACAGGGGAGATTGGTCAGCAGAGAGTGTCTCTGTGTCTAAGCTGACCTCTCTTTTACCGCCTGTTCCTTGGGATTGCAACCTTACACTCAAGTATTAGTGAAAGTGCGCAAGTGGTGTCTAATCTGGCCACAGTTATGACAGCCCTGTCTCTTAGCCTGCCCACCAGTACCCAGAGTCATAATGCGCGGTGTACGAGAGGTGGTCCCAGCATTACTGGCTTTGTTCTCACGCACCACTGTACCTCCATGTGTTAAATGTATGTCTTGTAAGAGCGTCTTAATATTCTTCATGGAAGTGAGTGAAGCCTTGTGTGCCTTAAAGTGTAGGCATAGAAGCTGGTTCACCTTCAAAGCATTTGAACAAGTTGTGTAGGCCTCCCGGGGAGTTAACTGTTGACTAGTAATTAACTGTTGGCCTTCAATGTAGAAACTATCTGCAAACTCAGCCAGGGTCTCCTTGGGTTTGAAAGCAATATGCATAAATGCATCCTTCTTGACTTCCAAGCTGAGGTCTCCTCCAAACTCTTCAATAAGGAGGCGCTTCATATCCTCCCAGGTGACAATAGAAGAGAGCTCGGGGACCACAACTTCCTGGCAAGTGGGATGGAGGCAGGTAAGGATGTGTTCCTTCTTGAGTTTGTCAGTAGCCCTACACATTGAAGTTTTTTAAATGGTCAGAAAAGCAGCAATGGTAGTGGTCATGCAATCAAATATCTGCTTGAAAGTTGGATTATAATTTGGGTTGATGGACAAAGACAAGGACTGGCTGTTCTCACCAGGGTTGAGGACGTTAATGTGGGGATTGCCATCAAAATCAGATTCAGCATTAGGTTGTCTAGCCCAGAGAAGTCAAAGGCTTTCCTCTAAAGTGTCTAAGGTTGAGCTATTCTTCCCACTAATGTCTTGGGCAGTCATGGCAGCAGTCCCAAATTTATCAATCTTGATTTTTTGTACTGCCAAGGTGCCAGCAATCCCATTAACACAAGTAGCCAGGGAGGTGGCCTGAGTGACCAATGGGGCAACTTGTTCATTTAGAGTCTCTGTAAATTGGAAGAGTTTTTGGACCTCTCTTTCTAACGCTTCTTGCCTATCAGCTACATCATTTGTCACTTTGGCAAGTTGATCTAGAGCATGCGCACAGTAGACCTGGGGTTGACCTTCTAAGCCAGGGCAACAACCATGATTGTCATGAGCGGGAGTATTAAAAACTTCACCTTCATCTTCAGATTCAGATGACAAACCTTCAGAATTAGAGAGGCACTGTCTTAAGTACTCAATTTCACCTTGCAAGGTAGCCACCTGATCAGTGAGTGAGGCAATGCAAGGGTCAGGCATAGGTTCAACTGGAGGAGGAGGTTGCACAGATGCTTGGCATCTAGTGGTAGCCTTGAACTCGGCAATGGCCTCCCATACTTTGGTTTTGAAATCAGAAGGGGTTCCAACAGGAGGAGCAGGAGGAGTCACCTCAATAGAAGCCACCTAATTGTCCACATAAGTTTGCACTTGGTATATAGTGTTGCCTAGTATAGCCTTATCCAGACCATATTGATGCTGCAGGTGACAACCCCAAGTATCAACATGAGCTCCTATCAATTTGAGTTGCAAGTTGATATGCTCTCTGAATTGATTTAGTTCACTAACCAGAGTCTCAAAATCCTGCTGATGGTTAAACAGAAAAGCCTCAATTTGCTCACGTCAGGCTGCCTGATATTCATCCAATTTGCATAGTTGGTCCTTTATGTATCCAGGGAGCAAGGAACAAAGGGAATTCAGGGAGGTGGTTAAATACTTCTGTGACGCCAACAAGTTGCGCTGGTTGTCAGAAATACAAGCAAAGAGACTATGTGACCATTCTTGGTAGGCCATATTCTGAGCGTGGTTATTTAAGACAGCGGAGACTACTGCATCTAGCAGTTGATTCTGGGATCCCAAGGTAAGTTGGTGATGGAATAGGGCAGGGTGAATGAACTGGTTAACCAACACGCCAATAGTATCCATGGATTCCATCAATGCGGGGGGGAGACCAAAGTCCAAAAGGAAGGAGTACAGGTCTTTGGAAGTGTACCTGGGACGGAGGCCAGGGATAGAGTGCATGGCTACTGTGCCAGGATGAAGAAGGGAGCGGGCAGCAGCACAGGCTTGCTCATAGTTGAGAGAGAAAGCAGGAAGGGGGGCCCACACGGGCCCGGGAGACAGAACCGATACCATAGGGTTTGCAGGAGCATCAGTGATGTCTTCTTCTAGCGGAGGACTAGAAACTTTGGGTTGATCTGGTACTTTGGAAACAAAGGGAGAGGAACCAGAGAATGCGCGTGGGAACAGGGTAACCAAGGGGCTTGCCGCCCCTGTAGTGAGCACCATTTTGTTGTGTTTGACTCCTGGGGACAACATCCTGGAGGACACGGCAGGAAATCTTTATTACAAAAGATTTGAGGTCTGAAGCTAGCCTTGGGTTAGCCTTCAGGGCAAAATTAAAGGCACATACATTAATTTCCTGGAAAACGAGATGTAATAGTCCTTTTGGCAGAAAGGACAGGAAAAGCTTGAAGATTATAAAAGCCAACACAAATTTGGATAAACTTGTCTTTATTAGGAGTAATGATTCTACTTTAAATAGTTGACAAGAGGCGGTGATCACTCAATAGGAAGACAGAGTGGCTGAGGGGGTTACATTGGGATGATGTCATACCAGGATCATTCACAGACAGGTACAATAATCCAGAATGAGTGGATATTGAACCAGACCCATTTGCAGAAGGCAAGAAATTTCCAAACTTGAAGGCAAAACCAGTCAAATCTTTGCAACTATCAATATTTGAAGGGCATATTGAAATAGCATTAATAGCAAAATTTACGGCATATATCCTTACCTGTTGTCCCCTTGACGGGGCTGCTTTACGGGACTTGTTACTAGTTGGGTGCTGGTCTTCTGTTGTTGTTTTTTATTTTTATTTTTTAGCTGCGCAAACATCTCAGAGTCCTTTGACCACTCCTCTGCAGTTGTGAACCCCTGTGGCTTGAACTGTAGATTGACAGAAACATTTTTTGAATGTTTAAGAGCCTGGTTGAAAGTTTGTTGGTAGTATTGGGAATCTTATTCTTTGCAACCTTCACAGTAAGTTTGTCTAGTTTATCACCTTCTAACACCACCTCCTTGAGCATGTCCTTAACCTTTTGATTGACCTCCTTGATTTTAGCTACCACTGTGTCCAATTTCTTTATTATTGTCATCAATTCTGCCATGTTTTCCTTGTATTTATCCCAGATTTTTTTATATCAATAAAATATCCCAATAAACTATATTTATTATATTGTAACTAATAGGGTTTAAATAAATATATCTTGTTTTTACTTATGATTTTTTATTAGCCTTAAGTACCACTATTCATTTGATATTGTTATTATGTATATTTATTGTATAAAGCAACCCACTTCTAGTATAATGAAAAATGTTTTGTTTAAGTAATTTTTTTCCAAATAAAACATAATTTGGTCTCAAATCAGTATGCCAATTTCGACCCAAAGTATACATTTATTAAAAGATAACCACTTTCACTGGTTATATGTAGATCATATATTTTAGAACACATAAACCAACCCAATCTTAGTACATGAACAAAATATTTTGTCATGTATATGTTTTGTCCAAGTACAATATAATTTATTATTGAATCAATATGCCAAGTTTGACCCAAAGTACATATTTATTAAAAGATAGCCACTTTTACAGATTATATGTAGATCATTTATTTTAGAGATAAATGTGTTGTAATGGATTATTTCATTTAATTATATTGTTCTCTATTATAAATTTAATATATTGTAATGCTTCAAATATATTAAAGTTATAATAGAGAGCAATATATTTAATAATTATTAAAGCAGTCAAATTTATCTTGTGGCATGATAAAAATCAATCCCTGCTTTATTTAAATGTAAATTATTTATTATAACTATAAAAACTTGTAAACGTTAAACCAATCTAAATTTAAAAAAATATTGGGGGCAAGTTTTATTGGGGTAATGGGATTGGGTGGTGCAAACTAGTTGTCAGGCTGTATTGAAGGAGGTGGACTTGATTGGCTGGTGGGTTTTATGCTGGTCACCTGGGAGGATTAGACAGAGACTAGGGCGGCTGGAGGACCCAATGGGAATTGAGTGCCTAGATTGGCTTGGAGGAATTGATTGTACATGACATCATATTCCAATTCAGGGAGGACAGTGATTGACTTGTACACTGGGGAGTCACAAGGTGGCAGCTGGGGATCCTTTGGTGATTGGCTGTTGCAAAGAGCATTGAATGCCATCTTTGTAAATATTTCAGTAATATTCCTATGGGGAAACAGCACTGAGGGGTTGTTGGCCACACTAACCACCTGGCTGAAGGTTGTGGGATTGCACCCACAGATGGTGTCTCCAATGTTGAAAAACAATACATCACCCAGGTGTAAATTGGCATGGCTGGCAGGGAAAATTGAAACATTGTGGCTGTCTGCTTGTACTTTCTTGGAGGCCACTTCAGCGCACTCTATTTGGTGGCTCAAGAAAATTTGGAATCATGAATTAGCCAAGCTCCAGGTGGCAAGAAGGTTGTAGAGGAATTTCCTGTACCAGTAACCATTAGTGTAGCTGGCTGTGGTTTGATATTAAAACATTCCCTTTTGGGGAAGCTGATAGGAACGCATCAATCACAATCCCCCTTGGTTCCTTTTTTTGCCCTTGGGGGGTGTTCTTTTTACTCAAAGTGACATAATCATGGACTTGTAATGACAATTTATGATAAGATATAAATATGACATTATCGGAATTTGAGGAATGCAGTGGGTGATTGTGGCATCAATAACAGGTTCATAGGGAGAATCAGAGCCATCATCCAACTCATTGGCTGGCCAATTGATCAGAATCAGAACACTGACTACAAGATCATGCATTCAGAGCTTTGAAGTGCAGCAGGCAATGAATATTCCCTTGAGCCTGAGTAAGCAGTGGAACTCAGTTAATTGGAGGTATGAATCCTGCTGGAGTAGAGCAAGCATGATAGGATATGACTCCTTGATCTGGGAGTCAACCTGCTTCTTTGGCTTCTTGACCATCTTGGTACAACCTCTCTTCAAAAGGGCCTGATACTCCTGCTTAATCACTACTTCTGTGAGAGAGGGGGGCTAAACTAACTAAATTTTGCTCCCATCCCAGCAAAACAAACCACCAGGATGTTGCCCAGTGGAGGACTGGGACAACCGCTCTAAGGGGGGACCAGAGGGAGGACACAGGGGACAACTGTGGGAAGTATGAGTTCAATCCCATCAACACCAGGCCAGTGATCAACCAAGGGGAACAAGAGGGAGCAGGAGGGGACACCTCAAGAGCCTCAAGGGGGCTTAATTGCTCTTTCCCAGGCTGGAGAGGGAAGGCATTGACGCTCTCTCTCCCTTGGAGGGGGCAAGGTAGAATCAATGACATCCAAGTCTAGGTCATCCCATGTCAAACTTTTTGCCACGGCCTCTCCAGAGAGGAGGAGACTAGTAGGGAAACTCAGGAGGCTGAAAAGATCTTCACTCACAAGCCAGGTGGAGGAGGAGATTTTTACCCACAAGTCTGGTGAGGTGGACCACAGAAGCAACAAAAAGGGCACCAAGGAAAATACCACAAATTTTACAGCTGGGAGTATCATGGCTGTGATGCTTACAAGATTTGGAGGAGAAAGGTATCTCTTTTTGAAGTAATAACAATAAATTTTAAGCTAGCAGGGGTAACTACAAGCAAAGACTGGGCAGGAGCACCAGGGGGTGATTGAGAAGGCTTGGACGTGAACTTGGAAGCCTTGGGTCAATTAAGAAACAAAAGCGGGTTTGAAAGCAGGAGATTCAACAAAAATTCAAGAATAAAGTGAGATTTATAAACTAATTTAATTGAAATTTCAAGTTTGAAGATGCCTTTCAAAAGCAAAAGTAAAACAAACAGACTACTATGTGCCAGAGCTTCTCTGGAAGGTCTCAGAAGAGATGCTGGGTTCCAACCAGGACAATATAAGGTAAGTTTTAAGAGAGCAACTAACACTTTAATCTTATAGATAATAGAAACTTGAAACAGAGTTTCTGGTCAAAGCTATAATTTTAAAAGAAAGTGCAACAAGTTCTAAACTTTAGTAAATTGAACAATATACAAGCAAGGGACTGAAAGTCCCCTTGCTGTGTTAAAAGGAGTGGGCTGCAAGGAGATGAAATCACATGACATTTGGCTCAGGATCCAATTGTCTGGAAGAGAAATTTGCTGGGCAGGGCCAGGAGAACTGGAAATTTTCACCCTAATTTCCGCAGTCCCATCTGATTGGCTAGAAGAAGTCCCAGGCATTTGGAGTTCACTTGAGTTTTTGAGCGTCAATGTGGCAACCTTTGATTGGCTAGCTCTGATAGTTTTTAAAAGTGGGCAACACCAGGCCAAAAAGTAGTCTAAATTAACCAATGTTTCTTCCCAGGAGGGAGCAATCAAGGGCAATGGATCCACAGGAAAGGCTAGCACAAACCTCTCATCAACTGTGTGTGCCAAATCCTCTAAAGAATGAAGGGGTTTGTCTGACATTTTTGGACCTTTATTGGTGTGGTGGGGGAAGATTTTGCAATCCAATGCCAGGGGTGGCAGTGACTTTACAGTCTCAGTAAAGTGAAGAAGAGTGGCAATTTCTGCAAAATTTACGCTACTCTGCTTGAGGCTCACAATCTCCTATATGATTTCATTGGTTATGATTCAACGTTTTTGGGGGCCTTTGGGAATAAGGAGACTTGGATTAGGCAGGGCAAGGTTTACTTGGCCTGAATTCTTGGGTAATGATTGGATACAGTCAGAGGAGGCCAAAGTTGCCCAGTCTCCAGAATATGGCACAGGCAAAGGTTGGTCCTGGTCTTGGGGAGCTCTATATTGGCTATCAAAAAAGCCACCCATGGATGGGCCTGGTGACACATATAAATCAGCCTCTTAACAACTTGCATTAAATTGGGTGTACAAAGGGGCCATGGTAGTTGTGCTCCTTAGCTCAGAAGCCTGAGCTTGGAGTATCTCCTGGTACTGCTCTTGAACAATATCAAAGTTATCTTCACTGGTGAAACTCATTGTAAACAAAAAGCAATAAAAATTGTATTAAAAACTAAAAGCAAAGTATTTCTGGAAACCTAATTTTATTTAAATGAGTACTCCTATTTGAGACATTCTCTCAGACATGAATATACAAATTTAGATGTACATGCTTTGAAAATAATGCTTTAGTTTGCTGAATATATTTTGATGAATTCACTCCTGGAATCCACTATTTCTAATTTGAGTCCCAAAAATAATCAATATTTTCAAAAAACAGGTTGTTTTGTGTTTGAGTTCATCACTTTTGTGACTAGCCCTGTGATGGTCCAGATGGAAGTAGATTTGTAGGCAAGGGTTGATTTGGCTTCAAATAAAGATGCTATGCTGAATATTGACAGTGTGTTGTTGGTTTGTTGTAGATAGAGGCCAAGTAGGGAATAATGGCTACTAGAGAAGATAAGGCCTGGCTAGTAGGTGTAAAGACTACTAGAGGCAGATGTTATCTCCACAAAGCAGAAGATATTGGCTGCTGTGGGCTAGAGGTCCTCACCCAGCAGGGAACTGTGGCTGCTAGGGGTGAGGAATAAGATAGCTCAGCAAGTAACTTTAGATGCTTGGGGTGGAGAGTGATCCAGCCTGATGGGTAGTGTGTGCTGCTCATACTGAATGTTATTTAGACCCTGGCAGAAAACACGAGCTGCCAGGGTAGGAAAGTGTGTCAGCATGGTAGGTAACTTAGCTGCCAGGGCTGTAAGTTTTTGGACCCCTGGTGGGTAAAACAGGCTTCTAGGTAGGGGAGGAGCTTTGAGAGATCTATGTACCCTTATATGCTTACAGGAGGTCTGTGAGCAAGCGCTCTAACCAACAGAGTGGTAGGGTGTTCTTGTTTATGTCCTTATGGGTGCTTTGGGGAGATCCTAAAGTAAGCATTAGAGGGTATAGATTTGCTCAGGGGTGTCACCAAAGCGGTTGCTTGGGGAAGCAGTTGCAGAACTTGGTATAACCAGGCCTGTGGGAAGTAAAGCTGATTACTTTGCAATTGAAAGCTCAGACTTAACCATCTGGGTGAGATAAAGACAACTACATAGGCTTTATTGATCTATGGCTAGATGGTCTAAGTGGTTACCACTTGCAAGGGCCCAGTCAAACACCAATAACAATGTAGACTCATTCCTGGGTCTACATGTTTTGGTAATGGGGACTGAGATAAAGGACTGAGGTGGTTCATAGTGTTGGATCAGCAGTGAAGACTAATAAGAAGAACTATATGATCACAGTGAAGACTAGTTGAGGGACTCTTGGTTCATGTTGAAGTTTGGAAACCAGCTAGTTCATGTTGAGATCATGATGCAGGAGTAGCTGATCATGATGCAGGTTTAGTTGAAAGACCAAAATATCAGGACTCAGGAGTAGCTGAAGGACTGATGATTGAAATGAGCTTTTTGGAGACTGAAATGGGCTGTTTGATGACTGAAATGGACTGATTGCTGGCTAGGCTAGAGAACTAGAAGATTTAGCTAAAGAACTGGTTGAAAGACCAAAATATGATAGTGCTGGACTAGCTATGAAGCTGAAAGATGACTAAGAAGGACTAGATAGACTGGATACAGAAGCTAGAATACTGTTTTTGGTTTCTTAAGAGAAGAAATATTAGGAAAAGAAGTAGTTAATAATTATTTAATACTGCCTAGATATGATGTAAAAGAATTAAATATCATATGGATGTAAATAAAGAAGAAAATAAATAACTTGCAGTGTTTAAACTGTATTTTATCAAGACTTGATTGAGTGAGAGGAAGCTGGAAAGAGACCGGAAACAGAACAGAGAAACTGTGAAAATGAATGTTGGAATTTTGCCAAGAACAACTAGGAGAGGCAAAAGGCAAGAAACTGGCAAGTTCAAAGCTGTCAAATGTTGCAGAAAATGAAGAGAAACTTGGAGAAAAGTTGAAAATTCAAGGGATTGAAAATCTCCTATGTAAAACATAGGCAAAAGTGCTCAAAATTTGTCAGAGAAACATGACAGGAATTACAGCAAAACTGCTTGAAACACAGAGCAGTTGTTTATCCAGAGCAAGACAGCTTTGGGTTCAAAGCATAGTCAAGAGTGAGTCATTTGGGTGAACTGTTTGGCAAAAATGTTGAATCAAGGCATATGATTGGCTGAAAGCCAAAGTTTATTTGATCAGTGTTTTGAGGGCTTTAACTTGAGAGTTAAAGCCTAAAAAGAAGGCGCAGAAGCAGAAAATTCAGGGCTTTCATTGGCTGAAGTAAGTTATTAAGTTTAATATATTTTAGAGAGAGAAAACCTGGATAGTTTAAGCTTTGGAAAGGAAGATTTCTGGGAGAGATTTTTTCTGAAACAAGGAGCTATAAAAGGGAAAGCTATCTGAGGCTTTTCAGGGACTACAGTGAATTACAAAGGCCACAAGGACTACAGAAGGAGCTGAAGACCAGGTTAAAGGTGAATGAAGCCCAATATAAAGAAACCAAAACTGAGGATAAGGAACCAGAGCTGGAGCAGAGCGCAGGAGCCCAAGACCAAGTACAAGATGTCCAAGAGATTGTTGGAGGACTCCAAGTATTGGCAAATCCATATTTTTCCCATACCAAGGCAATATATCAGAAGATTTCTAAGGGGATCTTCCTTCTGACTGTGAATAAAAGCCCATTACAACTCCTGCCCAAATTTCTAGTAATTAAAAAACAAGCTCTATGAGTGAGCTACCTCATATCTTTTACCCTAGTTAAGGAGAGGAGATACCTATTGTCAAAGTTGTAGAAGATTTGCCACCAGTAAGTCTTCCCAGGAGGAGTGGGAGAGATTAACCAAGCATCTTGAGATGACATATGGGGAAGGGAGTCTATAGGAAATGAGTTTACAAGGTTGCTGAAGGACTGGTACAGGCGCAAAGAGGGGTTAGCGCTTGCTGAAGTACAGGTGCATGGTGGGGATGCCCACCTAGTGATTGGGAAAGTACTGGAAGAGTTTTAAGTCATGCAGGCTAAGTATGAACTTCTAGCAAGCCACCTACCACTGCTAGAAATGAAAACTCCTCCAAGCTGGTCCCTGGCTATGAACCAGGACACATTTTGGGGGACTGGTGACCAGAAACCCCACAAGCCCACATACGCTCTCTGTTTGCATCATATTTGCCACACACTCATAATCAAATTTGATGTAGAATGCTTAAAAAAGTGACTGGATTGTGTGTGTTATAAATTTTAGTTTCATGTGATTGCTATCTCATTTTTTGAATTCAATACAGTAGCTTTAAAAGCTATGGTGACAACCAAAAATACTTCAGATTTGAACAAAATCCAAGCCGCGCAAAATTCAGGATTCAATTAATTTATAAAATTTCAGTTAATAAATGAACTTTCAAAAAAACCAAAATTTCACTAGCCCATTATACAAAATTAAATCAAACATCAAGCGGTGTAGTTCAAACCACAAATGAAATGAACTGACACAACAAGTGAAATGGATGAATGCTGTTCTGAAGTATATTATAATCCAATCAGGATTCATATGAGACACCAACAGAAGGACCAAAATGAAACAAAATCTGAGTACTCTAGAAGCAAGATTACACAAACACAAAACAAAATGAACTCACACAAGATGTGTAGTATGAGCAGCCTAAAATAGAAAAATAACAGTTTAACAGGCAATCAACAGCTTTCTAATTTAGGAACAGAGGCATTTTATTCATTTTCATGAATCCTGATTTGTATGAAATGGTTTTGAGAACCTTCCAAATGTGGACTTGAGATTACAATAAAAATAAACCATTTAATTTTAAAATTTCTACTTTTAGTGATTTTATCCTAGGTTTTTTACAATGGTTTTTAACAGGAATATCTTTGAGGGCACCAGCAGCAGCCAGACCAGCTTCAATGGAAGCAAGGCTCAGAACATGGAGGCACCCATTTACACCCAAGCCTTTGAGGCAGGTAACAAGGAAGCTGACCTGTTACTGACCCCTGACCCATATAGCTTTGACTTGTTTAAGAGTCATTTAGTGTCTAGCTCTGCCTCTGCTCCCGTACCCACCCCCACACAAGCTGCTTGTCAACCAATCAACCAACCAGGATGGCAATCTTGATTTGGAACAACTTCATGTTGCTAGCCAACCTTCCCCCTACAGCCAATAAGGCTTCAGCTCATGTGGCTCAGCACCCCAAACAACAAATCATCACCATTCAAATTCTCCAGGAAATTGTGACACTAAACCTACAGGGTCTGTCATGGGACCAGATTGCCGCCCAGTTGCAATTCACCTGAGCCATATAATGTGGGAATTTGATAACTTAATGAATAAGGGGAATCTGATTGGGACAGCCAAGAAGCCAAAGAAGGCTCCCAAGTCCCAAATCAATGAGGCATACCCAATAATGCTTGACTTCCTCCAGAAGAACCCCAAGCTTCCCCTAACCCAGGTCTGCAAACAGCTTGCACACCATAACATATGGGTCTCTGAGCACATGGTGCAGCTCTGGATGCACAGAAAGGTGGCTTTCATATGGGTTCTTACCAATTTTGCTGGCAACCAATGGGATGGTGTTGAGGATTCCCGGTATGATCTAGACATTACATCAACCCTGGTCTGATGCTTGAATAGTCTATCAGATGAAATCATGTTTATCTCCTACTACAAGTTATCAATTGTGTTTGACAATTTTGGTGAGCAAGGAAAAGCCGCCGCCAAGAATGGAAGAAAGAAAGTCAAGAAGGGGACATTAATTGGTGAATTTCTGGCTGTTTCAGCCAAGGGTTTTGTCTAAAATTGGACAAACCCAGATTTTACCAATGACTACAAGTACAGCCACATCCTTGGTGGATTACTTGACTCCTGGGATGGCTCAAATTCAAAGCATCAGGTTTTCTTGAGCCACCAGATGGAGGTTAGCTCCACCGCCCTTGAGGCCATCAAGCAACGTGGGCACCAAGCCTCTGTGTACCCAGCTGGCCATTCAGACATCCATCTAGCTGATTTTGTCTTCTTTAACATTAGAGATACACTACGGGAGCGCTGCCCTCAGGCTTTCAATAACTTCTATTGTAGGGTCCTTGACCACAATTTCTCTTTGGCTGCCAAATAGTGGCTGACTTTTTTGCCCAAATTGTCTTCCATGTGAACATGAGCAACCAATCACAAAAGGATAAGCACCTCCTAACTTGTACCACTTCCATCTACCAGCCCATCCAGCCAATGACAGACAAGGAATATGACAAGCATTATATGTCGGCCATCACACACAATCCTCCTACCCCTACCCCTGCCAACATCACCCCCCGCCCGCAAACCCAACCCATCCAATCCCAGACCCCCCAGGCCAGCACTGCCTCCACGTCTTCCTTCCCGCACTATTCTGCCTACTAGGCATCACTCTTCCCTGCCCCAATAAACCCCCTGTTGTCAAATATTTTCTATTTATATTATCTTTATTTTGAATTTCAATTGTTCATGTTCTCTTTGTTTATAGTTGGTTTTATTCTTTATGTTCAGCTTATTTCTATAAAATCATATATTTACTATGCTGTGTATCTAGATTCAGAAAACAGTTATTTTTAGTACCTAAACACAGCCCCTTGTGAAAATATTAACAACAATTTGGTGATCAGCTAAATTTGAATATGAAAATTATAGGTTAACTGTTTTTAGATAAAGTTGTTACTGATCCAAAATCAAAACCTTTATGACAAACTTTAAGCTAATCAGGAGCTGAGTGATAAAATGATTGTTGTGACATAAAGGGTCATTCAATAATTCTTTGATATATGTGTGCTAATTAATATGATTGGCTAGATCTTTTGCTATTGTACGCCATTGCTGCAGTGGCAAGTTGTTGATGGACTAGTGCCCAATCAGTGTGACAGAAATCACGGGATAGTATGAAGCTGTTTCTAAGTGATGAGGAATTACCACCCAAATCCACATAGAATTAATGATTAACCACCAATGTGGCTTCAAATATCTTTTTGTAAAATTTCCAATTGTAATACCAGGATTAAGCAGAACAATTAATCCTAACCAAAATAGCCCAAGATAAATGGCCTGAGATAACATCAACATGTCTTCAGAATAAAATTCTGGGCATTGGGAGGCAACACAATTTTCAGTTTCCAGAATGGGGGAGGGGCTTCAAGATTGGCTGGTGCAAAATTAACATTAGGCGGCACCAATAACAAAGTTCTAACTGCAGGACCCCATCTTCCAGAAATGATTCTTTTGAGAATCAGATTGTATGGAATATATTGGAACAACCCAATCACAGGATGCATTTTTTTAAAAGTAAATTAGAACTTGGGATAAATGGTTTTTATTGAGTAAAATTTTGGGAGGACTCAACTCTTAGAGTTGAAACAGTGAAAATTATTCAATATATATCAGAAAATTGACTAAGTAATACCACCTGAGTCTTGACCTCCTATTCCTTCCACATTGTCAAGTAAGTATCTGGTCCAGGTTGCAAAGAACCCTTGTGTGGCCAGTTTCTGACAACCATGCTGATTGACAAGCTCATATCAGGTGACCCTCAAATTACGCCAATTTATCAATGTCAACAATAAAAGGGGAACCAGTTTCAGCTGATAGACTGGAGCAGCCATAAACCATTTCCAATCAACTGTTTGATTTAAATCTGTTAACTTGGTCAATTTTGATAAAGGTTTTCCGGCTTTTTGAGCCTTCTTGCTTGGGCAGATAATACCTGGCATGATGGAACCTACTGTGACAATCAACTGCTGGGTTAACACTAGTCCATCAACAACTTGCCATAGCAGCAATGGCGCACAATAGAAAATAATCCAGCCAATCATATTAATTAGTGCACATGCATCAAAGAGTTATTGAATTACCCTTTATGTCACAACAATCACTTTATCACTCAGCTGCTGATTGGCTTAAAGTTTATTATTAAGTTTTTGAATTTGGATCAGTAACAACTTTGTCTAAAAACAGTCAACCTATAATTTTCATATTCAAATTTAGCTGATCACCAAATTGTTGTTAATATTTTCACAAGGGGCTATGCAAAGCGCCAAAAATAATATAGCAATTAAGGAAACAATGTCAACACAAAGCAAACAAAACATATTGAGATGAACATAAATCATATACACAATGGGTAAAAAGATGAAATGATGTAGTAAATGGGAAAACAAAAAGGAATAAACAAAGAGGCAACAGTATCAAAATAATACAGGATTTTTCTTGGGGAAAAAGCTATAAAAACATATTAAAAGGTTAGTAAAAAATTAATGAGAGAATTAGAAAAGCTTTTGAAGGATCTCAGCTTAGAAATTGCCAATATTAAAGACATTGACTGCAAGGTCAAGGCAAAAGTCAAGGCAGCCGTCCCTACAAGGGACAAAATTGAAAAGGTGTCTGCCAAGGCACTCATGACCAAGATGCCAGACACCCCAAAACAACAATTGAACGGCTTTTAAATGTCCAGAAGAACGTTGTGGAAGGACTTCAATTCAAGTCCTTTGCCCTCTCTACACCGTCCATCTGAGTTGACAACCCTGAGATGTATGAACATCTCAAACCTGCAAAGTGTGCAAGAACCGTGGACACTGAATTGCCAGCAAAATTACTTGCGCCACAAATTGCAAAGTCTGCTGAAGCCGCTGGCAAGGAGGAAACCTGCAAAGGTAATCTAAAAAAATAAAATTAAAAACAATTTCAAAATACTTACCTTTTTTTAGAAAACATTGATGGTGAACTCTGCTAGGTCCTGGTTCCTTTTGTCCCGCCCACCTTCAATTCAAATTTTGCCACACACGTGGCAAAACAGCTCAATCTGCTCCCCTGTCTTGCAGGAGCTCAAAGACAGGGTCCATGGGTCCTTTCCAATGTTGCAGGAGGCATTGGCTGAACTTACGCATGCTGAGGGGGCATTCAAGTGGGCAGTTACTGCCTACAAGGATGCCCAATCAATCCGCATTGACCTGGTGGTCCCCAATGGAGTTTACTGTGTAAACTCCATTGAGCTTGTTTGGGACATCCTGGCAACGCTCCCATTCAAGAATGTACCAGAGATGGGCTGGTCCCATGCGGCTGCTTGCTTCTGCTATTCCTTGGAGCACACGCTCTCTTACCTGCTGGACAACTTTGGGCGCGCAGTGGGAAAATTGGCTGTTGCAGACGCAACAGCCGTCAAGAAAACCAAAACTCTCTTGACAGACTTTGGGCTGGCATGGAGTGCCAACAAGACGGGGGTCCCTGCAGCCATGGAGCTGACCTTTGCAAAGACCAAGCATGAAAAGAAGATCAGTGCAGTTTTTAATAAATTGTGCAAGTTTACAGAAGCCTTTGCTGGGAAAAGGCTTCATCTGGTGGTTTACCTGGGGTATCTCTTCTACTTTGGAATGGGCGCCAGCGTGGAGGATCTTGACAGGGTCCTCCTAGGAATTAATAAGGCCAGGCTCTCCCTGGACGGGAAGAAGGTCCCCCAGGTATGACTTGGTGGATTATGTCATCAGGAACGCCCTGGTCCTGGCTGGTATCTACAGGTTTGCAGCCCCGCCAGAGAAGCTGCTCCTCCATTTGCACCTGATCCTACTCCTTTTTACTAGCCACTGTGAATATTTTAATAAGGGTGTATCCATTGTCCACAGTGTGACATTGGAGGTTGTGCACCACCTCCATTGCAGAGTGGGAACATACAGAAGAACTCACTACAGGGCTCTTAATAAATTCTCTCTTCCAATAAATTTCATTACAATATATATTATTTTTATTATAATAAAATTTTCTAATTATTATTTTAGCAAAAAAAGATTTGAAAAATATATCCAAGAGAAAGTCTTAATAAAAGCATAATAATATATTTCAATAAAATCTACTTCTAATTTGTACACTTTACATCTAACTTTTTTAATTTGATTTTTATATTTATTTGCCAAAAGTGATATTAATGTGTTTGCGTAATTCAGTATCAAGCATTTGGGATAATCTTAGATGACACAATAAAAAATGATTATAAATAAATTAATAACCTTCATTGATGGTCCTGCTGAATGTGATTGCGGGCTTGGAAACATATAAATATAAAATGATAATTAATAAATCTTAAATAGTAAATTAGAGAATATAAAAAATTGGACAAGCTAAGCCTTTAATTGATTGGCTGTTTTGCTAGGCAGGCAGAGATGAACAAATCAGCGTGGCCATAGAATTTGGCCATGGTCTCATCTGGGAGGGTGTGGATCCTGGCCTGCAGCAAATCAAAGAGGTCTTCAGTCCCAGTTGGGGTTCCTTGCTTGACAACTTGCTTGAGCCACCCAAAGACTTCCTCAATGGGATTTAGGAAGGGAAAATAAGCTGGGAGGAAGAGAAGGCACAAATTTGCTGTGGTCAATTGCTGGGGGCCCACAGCAATGCTGGTGTCAATCATTGGGAATTCCTCGAGAATGTCAGCCACTTTGTGGAGACCAACTTTGTCCAACACAATGACGTTGGTGAAGCCTGGGCTTGTGCGCCTCAGGTGCTCCTGGACCAATTGGAGGAATGATAGAAAGGTCCTGCTGTTATGTGAACCCAATATCATTTGGTACAGCTCAAACCCCTTTGGACCAAGGAGAGCCACCACTGAATAGGCTGTGGCATGAACTGCAGCATGCCAAGCCTTCCCGTCATTTGAGCCTTTGGGGACATAGCCAAATGAATTGTGCATAGACAAGGCAAATGCAAATTGTCAATATAGTAAAATTTGACTGTCCCCTTGGTTTTAAGGGAAGTGTACGCCTCTGCAGATTTTTTCTGGGTCTCAATGTTGGTTGGGCTGTTCCAATTGTAGGGGGATACCCCAAGCTTTTTCCAAGAAAAGCACATCCCCTCCAGCAGATGGTAGTAAAAGGAAATGAAAGCCTCAACCCCAAAAGTGGACTTGACCATTGCCTGTATATTTGCCAGTTCAAGATGACAGTCCCAGGTAATCCACGGGCAGATTGCCCATTTGTGCTCTTTGGTGAGCATGGTGGAAATGCACATGGAATTCTCCGTGGCAAGGACTTGACCCGTGTTAATGAACTTGTTGAAGGTCTTGGAGGCATACTTGGGATCTACTCCAATAAGGGCCGCAGCCGCCTTGTAATTGCCCAATTCACACATTAGCTTAAGCAGGATGATGTGTTTAATGTTGAGGATGTGCTTCTGGGCGGGCTTAGAAGGAGTAGCTGAAATGAGATCCTGATTGATGACAGGCTTGCAAGGCATGGGTACCTTGGTGTAGAAGGCAGCAACATTTTTTGAGCACTAACTGTCCCTCATCAGTTCTGAAGAACTCAGGCTCCTTGTCCTCTTCCTGGTTGCCATCACTGACATAGGGCTCTTAGCTAGTATCAAGTACAGGCTTTGCCTTCTCCAGCATGGCTGACGGGACCAACTCTTGCCGGTACACAATGTCAAACACATACAAAGTAAGTTATACCTCCTTGTTTCTAACTTTCTTTATAGTGGTGACCTTAGTGGGCTTCCAGGTCAGCTTGGGGACCTGAGGTTTGATGCTTCACACCCTAGCAGCTTATGCTCCTTGAACCGGCTGTGTCAGTGCAGCGTCACTATGGAACTCTCCTCCCCCGCCTCCCTCCTGAGTAGGTACTTGGGTTGCATTAACTCTATTCTTTGACCCGCGGGCAACCGCAACTGCGGTGCACAGTGGGTGCATTGTACTCTGGTGTTGTGTTCCTTCCATTTTTTATTTAATAAAATATTAAATAAATTTCAATTAATTTACTCCTTAATTTTATTTTTTGCTTTTATCTGAATATGGATATTTAATTAGAGTTTTTCCCACCCAATATCCCAATTATAGATTTTTTATTTCTTAATTAGTTGTTTCTGGTTTAAAATGCCCATTTTAGAATACCTGAAATAATTTCCACCCATTTTCTCAGATTTTATGCCAAATTAAGCACCCAACACAATATTTTTAAAAAAATTGTTTCAGATCTTGTGTCTTATTTTAGATACCTTGGTATCATTCTTGATTACAATACATTGCACACATTGAGTGAGTGATTAAGTTTAGGTAGTGAGCTCCTATTGTGTTTTGTTTTTGGATTGAGTTTTGACTCACCTTGCTTGGGTGTATTTTGTCACCAATTCACATAGTAAACATATGTACACTGAAAGTCAACTCACACCATTTTGTTTGTGAATCAATGTATTTTGGATTATATTTCCAATATTTTTGCTTTGTGCGTGAGCACTTCTTTGCTGTGTTAACTCATTTTGCCCATTAACACCAAAAATCCCTGTTAACAGAGTGTATATTTTTACCTGAAAGTTGAATTTTGCTTTAATCTGAAATCATTTTGTTTAAATCTGAAGTATTTTCAGTTGTTGCCATAGCTTTTAAAACTACTGTATTTGACTTTAACTTTTTTGTGTAATTGACTATTTTCTTTTTTGGCCCTAGATAAATGGAAGTTTTATTGCAGGAAATGATCTTCAACTGGTTCCAGTTAGAATTTTTTTGTGACTGAGTTCATGCGTTCTAAACTGACTAATATATGTTTATTTCAACAGGTTTGAAAACTACTGTATATTTTTTATATTATTGACTTTCTCTATAATTAATAAAATAGTGTAAATTTGATGCAGTAAAATATAATTAGCTGCATAATAATTTTATCATTATCAATAATAAATTAAAAACCAATAAATGTAAATAATACACTAGAATTAGCAACTAGACATTAACTCTTGATATTAAGATATTATGTGCATAACTCAATGTATTTTGTATAATAAAATTCATTTTACACTTGGTATTTTTCATTGTAACTTTATAATTGGACTGTATCTATATTTGGGAGCCATTAACACTTATTGCAAATATTAATACATAGTGCATTTTATAGCCTTCATATTTACCTATTGATAAAGATTCTGAAAAATTTGAGTCATATTTTATGAGTTATTAATAATCCAATCAATCAATGAATCACTGTTTATGGCCATTATTTGGCTGATTTTCTTTGCTGTGGCTATTATGTAAAGCCACAGCAAAGAAAATCTGCCTACAGCCTGCATATTTACCTATTAATAATATTTCTGAAAAATAAAGTCAGATTTTGTGAGTTATTAGTAATTAAATGGATCAATCAATCACTAATTGTGACCATTAATTGGCTGATTTTCTTTGCTGTGGCAATTGTGCATTTCATGATAATTACACACTGGTATCCAATTGGTTGGTTTTACATCCTATTACCTGTGTAGTAGAATGTGAAACTAATCAATTGGATACCAGTGTGTAATTACCAGGAAATGTACAATTGTCACAGCAAAGAAAATCAGCCAATTAATGGTCATAAACAGTGATTGATTGATTCATTCATTGAATTGTTAAAAACTCACAAAATCTGACTTAAAATTTACAGGATCATTAACAATATGTAACTATACAAGCTATAAAATGCACAATATTAATATTTGTAATAAGTGTTAATGGCTCCCTGATATAGAAACAGTCCAATTGTTGTAACTGTGCTGTTTTAGCAGAGCTACATGGGGGAAAATATTTAGAAGATAGATAGTAATCTTTATTGGGAGATAGTGATTATATAGTTCATGTGAATCAATGGATAACAGGAACATGATTGGTGATCACACAGTTGGATAGAAGAAGGGGGTGGCTTGATCCTGATAATGAGTCAAGTGCCAAAACAAGGTATCCACCGTAAAGGATCATAATCTGTTCATGTTGTTGGATTTGATAATTTGAGTTGACTTCCTAGTCAGGCTTTGAGTGACTGGATAATCAGATTGTGGGTCACTAACCCGCTTACTTGGAGCCTTGCTGGCGGTTTGAGCCTGCAGTTTTGACACCCCTACCCCCCCCCAACTGAAGGTTGGCCTCCTCTGGGGGCAGGTTGTCAGGGAGTTTGTCAGGAGCCTGGGCGCTGTATTGAACTAGTTGTTGTTCTGTAGTGGGTAGGGTGGTCTCTCGTTGTTTCTGTCTTGCCTTGCAGGGTTGTAGGCAATCATGGTGTAGGGTCTTGTCTTGTTTACGTTTGCCAAGCCCTTGCACAAGGTAAGTGTTATTGTTGTTTACCTTTAGAATGATTGCTGGCCCCACTTTTTCTTGTTGTAGCTTGCTCTTGTCAACATTCATGACCCATACTTTGTCCCTAACTTCATGCCTATTGCAGATGGGAACAAATGTTCTTTGCAGACGTTCATTCTCTTTTGTGGTTTGCTCGCAATTAGCCTCTATAACTTGAGGGTCTGAGCACAGGGGGACTTCACTTGGGATTCCCAGTTTAGGTCCTGTCAATTCTTGAATGATATCTGGCTGTGTGCCGTATACCAGTTCAAACGGTCTTTTCCCAGTGGATCTGTTCACTTGGGTTCAACACACAAGTAATGTAGTCTGTAGCTTCTTATACCAGTCTTCAGGTCTCCCGGCGGTGAGTTTGGCTAAGGCTTGCACAAGGCTACCATTAAGATGCTCTACGTGTCCATTGGCCTGTGGATGGTATGGTGTTGTGACAGTATGTTTGACCCCATTATTGGTGAGGTATATGTTGGTGTTTTTGGAGGTCAGTTCTTTGCCTCCATCAGTTATCAGGAGTTCTGGCTTTCCAAACTTGCTGATTATTTCTTTGCCAATAAATTGACAAACGTCATTGCCAGTGTGTGCTTTCACTGCATGGGCTACTGGCCATCTTGTTGCAAAGTCAATGGTGGTGATGATGTATTTCTTGACATTGTGCTTTCCTGGCATGAGACCAACAATGTCAAGAGCCCATATTTTGAAAGGTAGTTGTGTGCGTATGGGAAGTACTGACTTTGGCGGGGTTTTGCTTTTGGCAAACTTTTCACACACCTCACATTAGTCTAGAACTTCTTGGACATTGTAGTATAAGATTGGCCACCAGGCTTTATGTTTTAGGGACTCATATAGGTTCCTGCTCTTGGTATGTCTGAGGTCTCTGTGATAGCAAAGGATAGTGTCAACTTGATAATGTGTAGGGATGTAGGGAAAGGCTGTGCTGTCAATCATCTTTCTGTGAAGAGTCCCATATATACGTCAGCAAAGAGATGCCCATTCTTAATGAATGTTTCTTTGGTTATGTTGGTTGTGCCAGGGGTAAACCTTTGTCTTTTTTTTGTAGCACTAAGAGAGGCCAGTCTGAATTGAGCCCATTCTCTCCTCTAGAAGCACATACATATAGACAGGACAGGGCATCTGCCATGGCGAGCTTGACCCCAGGCTTGTACTGGATGAGCATGTTAAATCTCTCCAATAGTTCCATCCATTGCGCTTGGCGGCGCAACAGATTTGCTTGAGTCTTGAAATAGATGAGTGACTTGTGATTGGTTAATGCTGTGAATTCTTCCTGTTGTTCTAGGTAGCAACACCATTTGACTAGGCAGTGTATAATAGCCAGAAGTTCCTTGTTGTAGATAGGGTATTGACACTTGCCATCTGTCAATTTCTGCTATTTGTAGGCTAAGGGCAGGAAGTCACCATCATTATTCTTAATTTGTAGTACTCCCCCAATAGATGCATCTGAGGCCTCAGTTTCTATATGGTATTCCCAGTCACATTTGGGGTATTGCAGGATAGGAGCTGTTGTGAGCTTCTCTTTGAGGTGTCTAAAGCAGAGGTTACGTTGGGGGGGGGGGGGTCTACAAAAACTTAGACTTGGAGCTGGTTATGGCAGATAAGAGGGCAGTCAGAACGCCACAGTCAGGTATAAAACGTCGTAAATAAGCCACTATTCCCAAGAAGATGCAAAGTTCTGACTTATCCTTGGATGGTGGCATCTTGCAGATGGCCTGTATCTTTTGGCTGTCAGGTTTGATGCCGTCCTTTGAGACTATGTGTCCCAAGAAGGGTAGTTGCCCTCAGATGAACTGACATTTGAAGAGCTTGGCCAACAGTTTGTGTTGTGCCAAGGTTGTAAAGACTGCCTCCAGGTCTCTGTGGTGTTGTTCCACTGAGGGTCTGTAGACAATAATGTCATCTAGGTAAACTAGGGCATGCTTTCCTATGTGGGGAGCAAACACTTTGTTCATGAAGGTTACAAAGGTAGACGGGGCATTGGTCATGCCAAAGTTGAGTACCACACATTTGTAGGAGCTGTATTTAGTGCAGAAGACCGTTTTGGGGATTTCTTCCTCCTTGATATAAATCTGATTGTAGCCTGCAGTTAGATCAATCTTGGAGAAGAAAGTGGCCCCTCCCAAGGCGTTGGAAAGGTCATCAATCAGTGGTAGTGGGCAATAATTCTTAATGGTAACTTTTTTCAAGGCGTGGTAGTCTGTGACCAGGCGTAAGGTACCGTCTTTCTTAGCCACAAAGAATATGGCGGCCCCAAAGGGGGACTGTGAGGGACAGATAGGTCCTTTTTCCAATTCCTCCTTGAGGTAGGCGCTTAAAGTGTTGTCTTCATTTGGGGTCAGCCTTTAGATAAGGCGCGCCTTGGGTACAGCCCCCTTGAGTTGGATAGAGTGCTGAATATGCTTCTAAGGGGGCAGCCCAGGTAATGCTTCCTTAAAGATTTCTGGGTGTTGGGCCACAATGCTGCGGTCCTGAGGCGTGGAGGTGTCCTGGTGGTCTTTGAAGTGTATGATCTTGTACTGGTTGGAGTCCCAGTTGATTGGCTTCAAGTCTTTCTTTTTGTCCTGGGTCTCTGTGATACGCACAAAGACGTGGTTGCGTAGCAGTTGGTCCACAGAGTCAGGGTAGATCTGGTGGTTGACCCCTTCATGCTTAATGGTCAATACTGAGGTTGCCCAGTCCACATGAGGGTTGTTTTTTGTAGCCAATCTAGTCCCAGTACAATCTCAAACTTAGGGAAGTCAATGACAGGACCTTGGATGGTAGAGTGGAGGTTCTCAAGCATGACAGAGAAGGGGGAAGTTTCCTTTGTCACGGCAATGTGATGTTCATCAGCCAGGACCACATTTTTAATCTGCAAAGGATTAGTGATCAGCTTGAACTTATCTACAAAGCTACTGTTGACTAAGGCTTGGTCTGCGCCTGAGTCCAAGAGTGCTGAGCCTGTGTAACTGCAAAAGCAGAAAGGATAGGACATCAATTTATTGGGATGTCTGGCAATGGTGTACAGTACTGGGTCCCCCAAGGGCACCTGGATCATTGGACACTGGTCCACGTCCTTGGGTTGATATTCATTGTTGGGCAAGTCAGGAGTTGCGTGGGGAGAGCTTGGCTTGCTTAGTGCTCTCCCTGGGCTTTTACCTCATCTTGGTTGCCTTGCATGGCGGTGACGCAGAAATGAGTATGGGTTGACTGGCCATTATTTCCATTCCCATGTCCATTAGAATCTGTGGGTTCGTGGTTGGCGTTGCTCCTGTTGCCTCCAGAAGGTGGTCAAGCAGAGCGCCTGCTTGGATGGGAATCCTTGGGTCTTTCTTGTTTCTCATTTTGTGCCTTGTGTAGAGCGTTGGGCGTCTGTTCCACTTTTTCTGCTTCACAGTAAAGGCTTTGCAGGTTGGTCACTTGATCCAGGTTTACATGTCTCATTACGTGCACTTGAGAGCGTTGTAGTACATGAGGTATGTGGCTGGAGTGTCAAAGGCCATGTCAGACAGTGCACAAAGACAGAGTTCCTTGTAGGCACGGGTGAGTTCTTTTACGGTGCCTGTCTGGGTCAGGTTCTTCACTTGGCAAATGATCATGAGTGTTGTATCTTTAAGCACAAATCTTGCCAGGAAGTCTTGCATAAAGGTATCCCAGTTCTTTTTTGCGTGTTCTTTGTGCCACTTGTAACACCAGGTGCCAGCTTTGTGGGTCAGGTGGATGGGGATTTCTGCAATCCAAAACGCTGTGGGCATTTCATCTGGGCTAGTTTGCTATGGGCGGACTGGATCCATGTGGTGGTTTTGTCGTTGTTGGCCCTGGCAAAAGGTTCCAAGGCGGCGCTTTTATAGTCTTTGCGCTACATAGGCAGACATGGTGGTTTTGTCAGTTGGTTGCGGCATCAATAGCAGAGCCTGAAAAAAACCTTGTGCAGACATGGCGTTGAAGGCGGGTAGCGGGATTACTGTGTTTTGGTATAGGACAAACCCATCAGGTATCTTGGTACCAGGAGTATACAGAGTCCAGTCAGGCGGGAGGCCAGACATAATTCTGTCAAGGATTTGTTGGCCGCAGCGTGTGCAGGCAACAGGCGGAATTTTTAAGATAAGGTAGGATGGAGAACCTACCTGTGCTACCAATATTGTAACTGTGCTGTTTTAGCAGAGTTACACGGGGAAAATATTTAGAAGATAAATAGTAATCTTTATTGGGAGATAGTGATTATATAGTTCATGTGAATCAATGGATAACAGGAACATGATTGGTGATCACACAGTTGGATAGAAGAAGGGGGTGGCTTGATCCTGATAATGAGTCAAGTGCCAAAACAAGGTATCCACCGTAAAGAATCATCATCTATTCATGTTGTTGGATTTAGTAATTTGAGTTGACTTCCTAGTCTGGCTTCAAGTGGCCGGGTAATTGGATTGCAGGTCACAAACCTGCTTGCTTGGAACCTTGCTGGTGGGTTGAGCCTGCAGTTTTGACAGCAGGAACTGAAGTGGAGGCCTTAGGGGGAGGCGTAACTTTAAAATAATTTAATGATCATGTGTTGATGGTAGTACTATAAAACCAGTTTTTTATGTAATTCAAACAACACATCTACTATCTATAACCTTATCAACAAATTGGAGTCAGTACTTTAAATGGTTGTTGAACTTGAACAGAATATCAGGGAAATAGTAGTGAATCAGTTGGGAAATGATAAAAAGGGCTTTTTTCCAACAAAAAAAACTGCAAAGAATAGTTTGGGAACAATAATCAAAGAAGAACACAAGGAAACAGTTTTAAATCTGAAAAGAGAAATACTAAAACTTTTGAATTTCAGAAATGAAAGTTATAACTTGTTGGAGTTTGCAAAAAAATAAATAGAAGGAATAATCAAAAATTCAAATTGATCAAAGGAAATGAATTTTCAAAGGAAATTAATAGAAACAAACAAAATGAAGAGGAATCAAACCAAAATGAAGAAAATGAAAATATTCAAATGGAAACAAATGAAAATGAAGAAAATAAAGAACAATCAAGAAGAAGCGCTTTAAGAATTAATGAAAATTTATCATATGAAGGAAATCAAGAGAAATAAGAAGTTGCAGAGAAAATAAGGAAGACAAGACCCAGGAAGACAAATGAAGAGCAACCAATGCTCATGAAGTTTCCCAAAGGGGCGCTTGTGACTGAGGGGCCGCAGGGGAAAGAATTAGTGGGCTTATTTATTTTTTACTTACATTTAATTTATTCATATCAATGAATGGGGAAGAGGTTGTCAAGGTGACATTCTATACACCAAGTGGTGTATATGGGGGTGACCAATCCTTTGTAGCCCTATGATTCAAAGAAATCAAAATGAAATCAATCAAATAATTCAAAGAAATATTGTAAAGCCCCATAATATGAGGGAGTATTTTAGCAAAGTAGGGTACCAAGTTGGTAACTTGGAATCCTGTGAGCGCCTTCACAAAGGGTTAGATTGTCATCATCCATCTGAAGACCTTGGCACGTACGTTAAATCTTCCAAAATTACTGGCAAAATACGTAAGCACATAGTATACACAGGTGTATATAGCTGTGTGCTGGGTGGAGCAAGGCAACACCAGCGTAGGCCAGGAGTACTGCTCAGAGGAGTTTAGCTGTGCTGGCTCCTTGTAGAAGTACTTGTTGGGTGGCTTATTGTACAGCCCATGCTGGTGATTGTATTAGTGGCCCCCAATCCCGAGGCAGGCTGTGAGTACAGCTGAGAAGATTAAATGGTTCATCTTCTGATCCTGGGAAAGGGCAGACAAGCTTATTGTCTTTAAATTTCTTGTAGAGTAAAAGTTCTGGTTTTTGATTTATGTGATACTATTGAGGGGTAATTTCACTCAATGATAGCACAAACTATCATCAAGTGATTTAGCTTTATTATATACTATCATCCTTGTGGTGGTATGAATAGAATAAAACACTGGAAAGGGAATCCCAAACACTTGGTGTTGTCTGGAATTCCCTTTTGGGAGGGGAATTGGTAGTGGTGTGCAGGCAATGAATTGTTGTCTCTGGGCTTGCATTGGCTTGGTGTATTATTGGATGCTTTCATGCCTCCAATTTTGAATTCTGCAGTTAATGCAGGAATGGATGGGTTGAGCACTTTGTCAGCCCCTCCCAAATTTGGTGAATTCCAAATTTGGGCAGCAGTTCCCCCTCCATTTGGGTTTGTGGAAATTGCTTTTTTGGGTTTCCCCTTTTGGCAATTTCCCCATTTGGCAGCCTGGGTGGGGGACTGGCTGGCAGTGGTGGGTGGGCGGGCAGGGGCTGACTGGCAGCAGGCGCGCGTGGGCAAGCTGCCAGGCTTGGTGTGCGGCCTGCAGACGGCTGGTGGCCGGCTGCACGGCCCGCGGACGGGGTATAAAACCTGTCCAAATTAAATTTTTTATTTTTAATTCTTGTTTTCTGGCCTTGGCTTTATGCGGCAGTTTCCCCAATAAGAGGGAACTGCTGTCATTTTTTATTTTGTTTTTTACAATTAATTGTACACAAAATATCATCCTGAATTACAGTGTTGTCAGGAATATTCCTGAAAAATATGAATAAATATGCAAATAAAGGAGCAATGAATATTGAATACAAAGCACCTGAAGAAAGTTCAACTTGGGTCAGTGAAGCCTATAAATTAGGCAGAATAATCAATTTCAAAGAAATGAATGAAATTCAAAAGAATATCAAAATGAATATTGATGAACACATGTATGAATATTTTGAAAGATTCCCATTTTCAAGCATCAATGAATATGAATTAAACTTAAAGAAAGTTCAATTTTAAATACCACATGAATACATCAAAGCAGTAATTTTCAATTGATTGAAGAAATCAATATCAAATCAAATAGGAGATGCATCTTTAGTCAACAAAATGAAACTTTTATTCATATCTTTTACAGAGGCATGGGTGGCCAATCCCTCTAAAATGTCCGGCTTGCCTTTACTCAGATTTTCAAATAAATCCTATATGGATGATTAGTCATTATATACAAGAAATTCTGCTTATTTGCGGAAAGCTATACTTCATAGCAACTTCAACTTGCTGTTTACCTAGAGTAATCATCCACTGCATCATGAAAGCAAATGCAAAGAATCTGGAAGATGTCCCCCTCTAAATGGACGTCTGCCAGCTGGCACTAGATAAAATGAGGACACCGCAGGGCTACCAAACCTAGAGCACATCTTATATGACTGTTTTATACTAGCCTTGATATATGGTTATAGCATATCTCCCAAGAATCAACTATTAATTAATTACCTCTCTCCACTACCTTTTATAAAGCGCTCTGCCACCACCGGGGTGCTGAGCGCCACCCCTCTAGCAACTGGCGCCAGAGTAATCCACCACGTACAGAATAGTATATGATCCCATTTGAATGCATTAACAGAAAATTTAATTTTGGGGTATAGTTCCTTAGAATAATCACATACCCCTTGCCACTTGCATCACATAATAAACCTCTTTCTTTTTTAACTTATTTTTTATTTTAATTTTAATGTTTAAATTAATATAGTAATATCATAATAGGCTACTAATAATAAAGAGTTAGTTATAATAAACCAAACAAGTTTAATATAAAATATAATTTATAAATTGGGTATTAACTGATTGCAGCTATAGGTTCATATAATACATACATAAACAAACATGAGCTATATTTACCCGTCTTAAACTGCCTGCTCCACTTATTTTTAAACAAGCAACTTTTTAGAGCTTGAATTACTTTTCCCTTTGGATATTATTTTATAAATATATTTACTATTCTTAACCCAAATCATAAGTAATAATTAGTAAGATATACATGAAAATCATTGGTTTTTGTGCCGTGTGTGTCAGGTAGCCAGTCATAGGTAGAGGCATTGGGCGGCTTGGGATGAGGTGCAGCCAAGCCAGCGGGTAAGGCCCACCATAGAATGGGTGCTAACTTGATAAAATAAGATACAGATTGCCCAATTAAGGACCAGGGTCCAGAGTTGGGGACTATGGAATCCACCAATCCTGTCAAATTATTGTAGAGTACTCCAAACGGTTGGGTAGAGGTGGTCTTGGCTGCAGCAGTAGGTTCCAGTGGGTGGTCTGGTCTTGGGGTTAATGGTAGAGTCATGGGAACAAAATACACTGGTAGGTAGTTGTACTTGTCTTTGAACTATAAGGGCAATATTGCAACCCTCTTTTCTTTGCATCCTATTTATTTTAGTACTTCTAGTCCTTGCCAAAGTGTTGGCAATGAGGATGGTTTCCAAGTTGTACTTCAAATAGGCCGGGTTGGGGGTATTCAGTAAAGTGCACAGGTCCAAAGGGGGCTCCTGGGGAACAGTATAATGCCTGGGGCAATTTGGCAGATTGGTCTCAGGAGGGGGCAGCGGCCTGGTAGTCAACTTGACCAGAATTAAGATGGAATATCACTAAGACTAGATAGGGTAAGATTTGTTCAAAACAAAGGTTCATAAAACTTTATTATCAAAACAACTGTTGTGTTTGGCTCCAGGGGACAACATCCTGGAGGACACAGCGGGAAATCTTTATTACAAAAGATTTGAGGTTTAAAGCTAGCCTTGGGTTAGCCTTCAGGGAAAAATTAAGGGCACATACCTTAATTTCCTGGAAAACAAGATGTATAAGTCCTTTTGGCAGAAAGGACAGGAAAAGCTTGAAGATTATAAAAGCCAACACAAATGTGGAATAAACTTGTCTTTATTAGGAGTAACGATTCTACTTTAAATAGTTGACAAGAGGCGGTGATCACTCAATAGGAAGACAGAGTGGCTGAGGGGGTCACGCTGGGATGAGGTCATACCAGGATCAACCACAGACAGGTACAATAATCTGGAATGGGTGGATATTGAACCAGACCCATTTGCGGATCTCAAGGATTTTTTGAACTTGAATGCAAAACCAGATAAATCTTCGCAAATATCAATATTTGAAGGGCAAATTGAAATAGCATTAATAGCACAATTTACGACAACAACAATGTGGTCTTCACCATACTGCCAGGGTTTTTATACCATGGGACTTTGCTTCTTTGATTTTTGCAGGGTTCAGGTTCACAGACAAGGCACTGGCAGGAAAGATCTTGGCTTAGAGTCTTGAGGGCAGCAGATCCAGGTAGCACCTGCTCTGGTGATAGAAGTGGCAATGCTTTGTTCTGCCGCCACTGTATACTATGTCACCTGCGTAGTTCAATTGCACTACCCTCTCTAGATGGAATGCTGGAAGTTGCTGGTGGTCATTGGCAGTGTTAAAATATATTTTGTTTTAACCTCCTTAAGGCAAGCTACAACCTCTGCATAGGTTTGGGTCTTTGGTGGCTCAAGGTTGGCATCAATCTGATGACCATTTGGGGAATTGTCCTTGGGAGACTGGCAGGTCTCAGAGTAACTTGTCAATTTGGGCATTCAATTTAGCAAGTGGGCAGTTTCCTGTCCACTTTGTGTTACTTGAGTAGTCTTTGGAGGATCTGGGTTTGATTCCGGGGCTTCTAGTGTTGATTCCAAAGCTCCAGTATTAGCTCTTGCCAGGTTGGAAGTAGGTCCTTACCCAACCTCTGCTAGCCAGGTTACATTTCCTTTTTAGGTATGGGTCTTCATTGGCACCAGTTTGGCGCAGACAGGCAACTATTCAGGGAATCCTCTGTAGTAGGCCAGCAGGTCGCAGAGTAATTCAATGATTTGAGCCTGTAGCTTAACAGATTGGCGGGTCCAGGACTGTCCTGGAGGGTTCAATCTGCCTTCTGGGAACTGGGGCTCAACTCTTGGGTTTTCAATACAAGTATTAGAGTGTCATTCATGACAGTGTGGCTATAGTGGCACTGAATTAATAAGGATCAGGTGATGCCTCACAAGGTCCAATCTGTGGCTTTAAAAAAAGACATTATACTAAAAAATTTAACATTTATTTAAATAAAATTAATGTATTTCTATCTTATTTGATTTATTTATTTGTTATCTCTTCAATCAATACAACATTTGGTACATTATAATAAAAGTATGTGTCTTTATATCTAATATAAATAATTTTATTTATTGATGTACAAATTGTTATATGTCTATAATACAATTCAACGTCTAGTTATTATATATAAATAATATTTTTTAAGTCCCAATAAAAAAACTAAAAATCAAACCAAATATTACCTGGAGCGTCCATTTATCTGATTGGCTCAAAGGCAAGGGCTTTGGGAAGGAAGGATTTGGAAGGCTTGTAAAAAGCTGTTACCACATCAGGTGGCATTGCAAATTGACTGACCTAAAGAATATTGAAGAGATCTTTGGTGTCCTTAGGGAGCCGTTTCTTCACCTTATTATTGATCCAACCAAACACCTTCTTGATTGGATTCAGAAATGAAGAATAGGATGGAAGGAAAAGGTGTCTCATTGGGCAGTCAGCCAGGCAGTGGCTGGCTGAATGGCTATTTTTATCAATTGGAGGGAACTCTGACACAGCCAAATCACCTTGTGGAGCCAACATTATCCAACACAACAATGTTGGTTGTGCTTTGGTAATTAATCCAAAAGTACAGATTGACAGTTTAGTTAAAATTGAGAAAGGTCCCATGGTTATGGGAGCCTTTAATCATCTGGTATTGATCTAACCTGCAAGGACCAAGAAGCGCAACCATTGAATAGGTCTGGGAACAAAAAGCTGCACAATGGGCTACACCGTCCTTGGACCCCTTCTTGACCCACCCATGCCTGGACCTGAGTGAGGAGGAAAACAACAATTCATCTATTTAGAAGAACTGTACATTGTCAGCCTGCTTTAGAGCCAGATAGGCTTTGGCATAAATGCGTCAATCCTCAATGGTCTTTTCACTGTTTCTGTTGTACAGAGAAACTGCAAGCACCTTCCAAGAGAAGCCCAAATCAACCATTGTTTTGTAAACAAGGTTTTTAGAAACAGAAAGCCCAAACTCTTTGGCAAGCATTGATCGGACAGCAAGCATGTCCAGGTGGCAATCCTTGGTTACCCACTGCTTGATTGCCTTGAAATGAATGGGTTGAAGTAGTTTGGGCTGTCTTTTTGCCTTGATGGATTTTGCAAGTCAACCAGTTTTTCCAAATTTGGCGTTGAGGTTGCCACCTGTAAAGCCCCATAAAATGAGGGAGTATTTTAGCTAGGTAAGGCACCAAGTTGGAGACTTGGAATCCTGTAAGTGCCGTCAAGATGGGATAAACAATCATAATCTATCTAAAGACTTTGGCATGTACGTTAAATTAACTAAAATTACCGGCAAATTACGTAAGCATGTAGAAGACAAAGGAATAAATTGCTATGTGCTGGGTGGAGCGGGGCAACACCAGCATGGGCCAAGAGTACATCTCAGAGGAGTTGATCTGCGCTGGCTCCTTGTAGAAGTACTTGTTGGGTGGTTTGTTGTAAGGCCCATGCTGGTGAGAGTGTTGGTGGCCCACAATCTTGAGGCAGGCTGTGAGGACAGCAGAGAAGATTAATTGGTTCATCTTCAGTTCCTGGGAAAGGGCAGACAAAGCTTAGTGTCTTAAATTTCTGTTTTGTAAAAGTTTTCTTGGGTATTATTTATGTGATACTATTGAGGGGTAATTTCACTAAATGATAGCACAAACTACCATCAAGTGATTGAGATTTATTATATACTGTCATCCTTAGTGGGGCATGAATAGTACAAAGCATTGGATAGGTGACCTCAAACACTTGGTGTTGTCTGGAATTCCCTTTTGGGAGTGGAATGGGAGTGGTTTTGCAAGCAATGAATTGTTATCCTTGGTATGGCATGGGATTGGAGCATCTTCAGGCACAGTAATGCATTTCAATCCAGCTTTTGCAGTTGATGCATTATTTGTAATGCTGGACTGCTTGTCAACCCCCTCCAAATTTGGTAGATTCCAAATTTGGGCAGCAGTTCCTCCTCCATTTGGGTTTGGAAAAAGCCTTTTTGGGTTTCCCCTTTTGGCAATTTCCCCATTTGGCGGGTGGGGTGGGGTACTGGCTGGCAGTGGTGGGCAGGCAGGTGGGGGCTGGCTGGCTGGCTGGTGGGTGGCAGGCGTGCGCGGGCAAGCTGCCAGGCCTGGTGTGCGGCCAGCAGATGTGGTATAAAACCCATCCAAATTTAAAATTTTATTCTAATTCCTGTTTTGAAAGCTCAGCTTTCCGCAGCAGTTTCCCCAATAAGGGGGAACTGCTGCCCTTTTTTGTTTTGTTTGTTATCCTGCAGTGTGCTCAGAGCAACTTCTTGAATGCCAGTGTTGTCAGGAATATTCCTGACACCACCATACCTGGCTGTGACTCCAAATTGGGATGCAATATTCCAAACTGCCATTCCCCTGTTCAAGCAATGGAAGAGAGCTTTACAATCACTATCTGTCAACCAACACCAGCCCTTGGCAGGTACTGTAGCATCCTGGTTATCAGGCTTAACACATAAGATGGGGACCCTCCTGTAGAAAGTGGGATCACTCTTGCTTGTAGTGGCGCTGTCAATGGTGGAATACATCACAGGCACAGATGGCTCTTCAGTGGTGGCCAATGACTCATAGGACGTGTCAAAAACGTGGGGGCAGGAAGTGGCAACTCTTGGATCAAGAGTGTGGGGCTGGGTGACAACTGGGTACACAGTGGAGGTGTAAGTAATCTCAGTGCTCCCATTGACCATGGTGTAGGAAGCTTTGGTGGCAGGCCTTGAGAGTGACTTCTGTCTGGGATTCAGGATGGTTGTTCTGTCTTGAGACGCGGTAGATAGCTGACTGGCAATAACACCTTGGGAGGCCTGTGTGTTGGAATGACTCCCCTTGAGTTGATTTCTGGGTCTGTTTTTGAGCACTCTGGGACGCCCTTGTGAACAGGCTGCCCTGCAGGCTGGTGCAGGAGCAGGTTGGGAATGTGATTATCTGTCCATAAAAAACAAATAAAAATATATGTTGTAACTGTGCTGTTTTAGCAGAGTTACACAGGGAAAATATTTAGAGGATAGATAATAATCTTTATTGCAAGATAGTGATTATATAGCTATTGTGAATCAATGGATAGTAGGAACATGATTAATGATCACATGGCTGGATGGAAGAGGGGGTGGCTTGATCCTGATAATGAGTCAACCGCCAAATTGAGATATCCACCGTAAAGGATCATAATCTGTTCATGTTGTTGGATTTAGTAATTTGAGTTGAATTCCTAGTCAGGCTTTGAGTGACAGGATAATCAGATTGTGGGTCATAAATCCGCTTACTTGGAGCCTTGTTGGCAGGTCAAGCCTGCGGTTTTGACACCCCCCTAGCTGAAGATCAGCCTCCTCTGGGGGCAGGTTGTCAGGGAGGTTGTCAGGATCCCAGGCGCCATATTGAACCAGTTGTTGATTGGTGACAGGCAGGGCGGTTTCTTGTTGTTTCTGTCTTGTTTTGCTGTGTTGTAGGCGGTTGTGGTGTAAGGTCTTGTCTTGCTTGCGTTTCCTGAGCCCTTGCATAAGTAAGTGTTATTGTTGTTTACCTTTAGAATGATTGCTGGCCCTACTTTTTTGGGTTGTAGTTTGCTCTTGTCAACATTCATGACCCAGACTTCTTCCCCAATTTCATGTCTTTGGCAGATGGGGACAAAAATCTTTTGTAAGTGTTCCTTTTCTTTGGCTGCTTGTTTGCTGTTGGCCTCTATTATTTAAGGGTCTGAACAAGGGGGACTTGACTTGGAATTTCCTGTTTGGGTCCTGTCAATGCTTGAATGATATTTGGCTGTGTGCTGTATACCAGTTCAAACAGGATTTTTCTGGTGGATCTGTTCACTTGGGTTTGGCACACAAGTAATGCAGTTGGTAGCTGCTTATACCAGTCTTCAGGTCTCCCGGCAGTGAGTTTGGCTAGGGCTTGCACGAGGCTACCATTAAGCCGCTCTACGCGTCCATTGGCCTGTGGGTGATATGGTGTTGTGAAAGTGTGTTTGACCCCATTTTTTGAGGTACATGTTGGTGTCTTTGGAGGTCAATTCTTTGCCTCCATCAGTTATCAGGAGTTCTGTCTTTCCAAACTTGCTGATTATTTCCTTGCCAATGAATTGTCAGACTTTGTTACCAGTGTGTTTTCACTGCTTGGGCTACTGGCCACCTTGCTGCAAAATTGATGGCTGTGATAATGTATTTTTTGTTGTTGTGCTTTCCTGGCATGGGGCCCACAATGTCAAGAGCCCATACTTTGATTGGTAGTTGGGTTTGAATGGGGAGTACAGACTTAGGCGGGGTTTTGCTTTTGGCAAACTTTTTGCAGACCTTGTACTGTTCTAGCACTTCCTGGACATTGCGGTATAAGGTTGGCCACCAGGCTTTATATTTTAGAAATTTGTATAGATTTTGGCTCTTAGTATGTCCAAGATCTCTGTGGTAGCAAAATAATGGTATCAACTTGTTGATGTGTGGGGATGTAGGGAATGGTTGTGCCATCCGACATTTTTCTGTGAAGGGTCCCATATACATCAGCAAAGAGATGTTTATTCTTGATGATCGTTTCTTTGGTGATATCAGTTGTGCCTGCAGGGAACCCTTAGTCTTTTGTACGGAGCACTAGGAGAGGCCAGTCTGGGTCAAGCCCATTCTCTCCCCTAGAAGCGCGGACATACAGATGGGACAGGGCATCTGCCATGGCAAGCTTGGCCCCAGGTTTGTACTTGATGAGCATGTTAAATCTCTCCAATAGTTTCATCCACTGCGCTTGGCAGCGTGACAGGTTTGCTTGTGTCTTGAAGTAGATGAGTGACTTATGATTAGTTAGTGCTGTGAATGCTTCCTATTGTTCCAGGTAACAGCGCCATTTGAATAGGCAGTGTCTGATGGCCAACAGTTCTCTGTTGTGGATTGGGTATAGACACTCACCATCTGTCAGTTTGCGCAACTCTTAGGCTACTGGCAGGAAGTCACCATCACTATTCTTAATTTGTAGTACTTCCCCAATGGATGCATCTGAAGCGCCGGTTTCCATCTGGTACTCTCTGTCTTGTTTGGGGTATTGTAAGATGGGAGCTGTTGTGAGCTTTTCCTTGAACCTTCTAAAGCAGAGGTCACGTTGGGGGGTCCATACAAACTTGGACTTGGCGCCTGTTATGGCAAACAAGGGGGCAGTCAAGATGCCACAGTTGGGTATGAAGCATTGTACATAGGCCACCATTCCCAAGAAGGTGCAGAGTTCTGATTTGTCTTTGGGAGGTGGCATTTTGCAGATGGCTTGTATCTTCTGGCTGGCAGGTTTGATGCTGTCCTTTGAGACTATGTGTCCCAAGAAGAGTAGTTGCTCTTGGAAAAACTGGCACTTGGAGGGCTTGGCTAACAGTTTGTGCTGTGCCAAGGTTGCAAAGACTTCCTCTAGGTCTTTGTGGTGCTGTTCCACCAAGGGGCTGTAGACAATAATATTGTCCAGGTACACTAGGGCGTGTTTGCCTATGTGTGGTGCAAACAATTTGTTCATGAAGGTTACAAAGGTGGACAGAGCATTGGTCATGCCAAAGTTGAGTACCACACATTTGTAGGAACTGTACTTGGTGCAGAAGGCTTCTTGGGGATGTCTTCCTCCTTGATACAAATCTGGTTGTAGCCTGCAGTTAGATCAATCTTGGAGAAGACGGAGGCACCTCCCAGGGCATCAAAGAGATTGTCAATTAATGGTAATGGGTAACAATTCTTAATAGTGAATTTGTTTAAGGCACGTAAGTCTGTGACCAGACGTAAGGTATCGTCCTTTTTAGCCACAAAGAATACGGCGGCCCCAAAGGGAGACTGTGAGGGGCAGATAAGTCCTTTTTCCAATGCCTCCTTGAGATAGGCGCACAGGGCATCATCCTTGTTTGGGGTCAGCCTGTAAATTGGATGTGCCTTGAGTACAGCCCCTTGAGTTAGATAGAGTGTTGGATGTGTTTCTCAGGGGGTAGCCCAGGTAACGCCTCCTTAAAGATTTCTGGGTGACAGGCCACAATGTTGCAATTTTGCGGCGTGGAGGTGTCCTGGTGATCCTTGAAGTGTATGATTTCATACTGGCAGGATTCCCAGTCAATTGCTTTCAGGTTTTCCTTCTTGTCCAAGGTCTCTGTGATGTGTACAAAGACATGGTCTCGTAGGAGTTGGTCTACAGAGTCCAGGTAGATTTGCTGATTGACACCTTCACGCTTTATGGTCAACAATGAGGTCGCCCAGTCCATGTGGGGGTTGTTTTTTCATAACCAGTCCAGCCCCAGTATAATGTCAAACTTAGGGAAGTCAATGACAGGACCTTGGATAGTGGAGTGGAGGTTCTCAAGCATGACAGAGAAGGGGGCAGTTTCCTTTGTCACAGCAATGTGGTGTTCATCAGCCAGGACCAAGTTTATAATCCTCAAAGGATTAGTGGCCAGCTTGGATTTATCCACAAAGCTGCTGTTGACTAAAGTTCAGTCTGCGCCTGAGTCCAGGAGTGCTAAGCCTGTGTAACTGCAAAAGAAGAAAGGGTAAGACATCAATTTATTGGGATGTCTGGCAATGGTGTATAGTACCAGGTCTTCCACGGGCACTTGGATCATTGGGCATTGGTCCACATCCTTGGGTTGGTATTCATTGTAGGGCAAGATAGGAGTTGCATGGGGAGAGCTTGGCTTGCTTAGTGCTCTTCCCGGGCTTTTCCCTCATCTTTGTTGCCTTGGGTGGCAGTGACGCGGAAATGGGTATGATTTGATTGGCCGTTATTTCCATTCCCATTCCCATTTGAACCCGTGGGCTTGTGGTTGTTGTTGTTTCTGTTGCCTCCAGGAGGTGGTTGAGAGGAGCGCCTGCTTGGATGGGATTCTTTGGGTCTTTCTTGTTTCCCAGTCTGTGCCTTGTGCAGAGCGTTGGATGTTTGTTCTGCTTTTTCCGCTTCACGGTACAGACTTTGCAGGTTGGTGACTTGGTCCAGGTTCACATGTCTCATCACGTGCAACTTAAGAGCGTTGTAGTACATGAGGTGTGTTGCTGGGGTATCAAAGGCCATGTTGGATGGGGCACAGAGACAGAGTTCCTTGTAGGCAAGGGTGAGTTCTTTAATGGTGCCTGTCTGGGTCAGGTTCTTTACTTGGCGTATGATCATGAGTGCTGTATCCTTAAGCACAAACCTCGCCAAAAAGTCCTGTTTAAAGGTGTCCCAGTTCTTGTCAGTGTGCTTTTTGTACCACTTGTCACACCAGGTGCTAGCATCATAGGTCAGGCAAATGGAGATCTCTGCAATCCAAATTTGCTGTGGGCATTCCATCTGAGCCTGCTTGCTTTGGGTGGACTGGATCTATGCGGCAGCATTGTTGTTGTTGGCCCCTGCAAAGGGTTCCAAGGCAGCGCTGCAAAGTCTTTGTGCAACATAGGCGGACATGGTGGTTTTGTCAGCTAGTTGTAGCATCAAGGAAGGTGCCTGAAAGAACCCTTGGGCGGACAGGGCATTGAAGGCAGGTAGTGGAATCACTGTGTTTTGGTAGAGAATAAAACCATCAGGTATCTCTGTACCAGGGGTAGACAGAGTCCAGTTGGGCAGGAGACCAGACATGATTCTGTCAAGGATTTGTTGGCTGCAGCATGTGCAGGCAACAGGCGGAATTTTTCAATATAAGGTAGGATGCAGAACCTACCTGTGCTACCAATGTTGTAACTGTGCTGTTTTAGCAGAGTTACATGGGGAAAATGTTTAAAAGATAGATAATAATATTTATTGCAAGATAGTGATTATATAGCTATTGTGAATCAATAGATAGTAGGAACATGATTGGTGATCACATGGCTGGATGGAAGAGGGGGTGGCTTGATCCTGATAATGAGTCAAGCGCCAAATTGAGATATCCACTGTGAAGGATCATCATCTGTTCATGTTGATAGATTTGGTAATTTGAGTTGACTTCCTAGTCTGGCTTTGGGTGAACAGGTAATCAGATTGCAGGTCACAAACTTGCTTGGTTGGAACCATGTTGGCATGTTGAGCTTGCAGGTTTGACATATATTTTAGATTGAATATGTATTTATTTGAATTTATTGGTTTAGTTTTGAGTAGTTGTTTTCTCTTGATTTAGCCTTGAATAGTAATAGAATTTCTATATCTGTTATTTGAAGTGTATAATCTTGTATACTTTCTAGGTTTGGATAACTTTAAAGTTTAATAACTTTTTATGTCTAGACATGGTTATCAAGATTTTATTTTTTATTAGATTTTAGTTATGGTGGGGCTTCTTAATTTGGTATGATTTGTCCTAGTGTGCTTACTGTACATTAAATTTGGATTCCAGTTCCTGCAATTAATATTTGAGTTTACTAGTAGCATTAAAAGGTGATTTGAAATTTGTTTCATGGATTTGACAATCATGCAATTTCAAAAAACATAGTAAACTTAATGAAAATGGTTGATGGATTTGAACACTTCAAATCTGATTCCAGTTAATCCATTTTGTCCATTGGAAATATGCAGTTTGACTTGAAATTTGAAAAGTGTCTATGAGTTCCTGCATTTTTAAAAATTCAAATAAAAATGCAAATAAAATCAATTTAATTAAAAATAGGCCATCCCACAAAAGTGATTTGAAATTTGGACCAAGGATTTGAAAATCCTGCATTTTCATGTTCAGGTTCTGAGTTTACATTACAATAAATTTTGTGAGTTTTCTGCCCTGTTTGCAGGGCAGAGACTTCACTTGATTGTTTACCTAGGTCTTGTTGTAATGATGTGGCTTAAAGCAGAAGCCCGCAGCCAGTCTGATGTAATAATAAAGCTGGATTAAATTAGAGATTTACTAGATAGAAAAAAATTGCCCATGGGTTAGCTCAATTGAGCATTTTATTCAAGATGTAGTTATTCTTGCCGCCACATATGGGATGGAAGCTCCACCTGAAAAAATCCTCCTGGCCAATTGTATCACAGTGCTACTGTAAAAAAGCTGCTGCAATATATATAGTACAGGAGAAATGTTAGCATACACTTTGACAATAGAAATTTCTAGTTTATTTCAAAATCAAGTCCTGGAATTCTGCCACATATACCCCCAATAAAGCTCTAAACCTGTCGTAAATTAGACTGCATAAATAGCTTGGCCAAGGATATCAGTGGAATTAATTCTGATAGTCAAGGCTAATTTGGTTTTCACTCAAATCCATTGGATTCAATGGATTTGCAATTCTAATTGTATCTCAGATGTTATGATAATTTGGCCAACCTGTTACGGTAGAAAATCAAATGGAAGGGATAGTACACCCTTGTAAACCCCAAAATCAGCAAAGAACTGCAGTCAAACCCCTGAAAGAAATAGACAACTTAAATGCTGTCATAGACAAAAAATGGTTCAAAGCTGGGGTTGCCCAAATAGCCCTCAAAAATCTGAACCTGCCCTATTTCCCCCAAATAATTATGACAAGAAAATTATGTGTTATACACTATTTGGGGATGGCAGTGCTTGACCTGCTAGTCACCAATTTTTTTGAATTATGACAACATTGACTCATATTCCAATGAGGGACCACCAACTGCTGAAAATATTCTTGCCAGCCAATCAGAAGCCGCGGAACCCCCTCCTGCCCCATCCTAAACTCCCCTTAAGACTTCCCCATTTCCCCTCTAGAATCTTGCTTCTAGATAGCTTAATTTCACTAAAAAATAAAAAAAAGTCTTCCAAAAAAATGATGGCTCATCTGAGGCTGTTTGCCCCTGTCTTCAATTGATTAGCCTTTGTCATGATCAAGGTTGCCATTGACTCCATGAGTGCAACCCCGCCCGCTCTTTGCATGGTGAAATTTTTGGATTCTTCCTCTAATTTACCCCTGCAAGTCATTTGCATTTTGACAATTTTTATCTCCACCTTCTGTTATACTGCCAGAGGCACCAAGATGATTAAGTTGTCCTCCCAATTTGGTTTCCTGCTCCTCAAACAACTGTCAATTTGTTTATTTTATCCTCATTGCCTCTCTTTGAATAATGTAGCTTACCAATTTACTCTAACACAACCTGCTACATCCAGATGGATTAAGCTTGGGAATTGCAAGCGGCTTCCATAATAAGCGTCTGCAAGCTGCAGCCACTCCAGGGTAACTTGCACTTATCTTTCTCCGCCAGATTGTCTGGATCATCCCCAAATGGCAGGAATACAGATGCAAGAGCCTGGTGGACACAAGAAGATGCTGTAATATTCCAAACAATTGTACAGGTGTCAATAACACTCCTGCAGCCATTGTGCAGCCTTACTAGTATATAACTTCTCTTTTTTCTCCAATAAAATATATACTTTTACACATTAACTACTTGCTTTTACACTCTACTTAGTTGTTACCTTAGATTTAAAGGTAAAGACTTAAGAGTCTTTAAGACTTGTATTAATTTGTGTATAGGCCTACAACTATACTCTTATAAGCTAGCACTCCAGACTTTAATCCCCAAGACGCCCATAAGGCCAAATTCACAACAAAACCCAAATAAAATTTTAAATATATAATTTATTTAAAATTTACTCTAATCAAATCATTATATTCATCAAATAAATACATGATAAAAAATAAATATTTCTGTGTGCTCATTCATTCATCCTTCTTTGCTTTGTTATTTTTAGTATACATGACAGTATACAATTGGGTCATTATTTTAGGGATTAGGCCATTTTCTAATGCACATGCTGCTCAAGTCGCAGCATAACACAGTTCGATTTTGAAAAAGTAACTAATTACACAATTTATATTTAAAACATTAATAACTCAATAAAAAATTAGTATTTTTTCACAATGTAAACTATCAAAATGAAGCTAAGAATCTTATCTTTCTATTGGTGTAAAAATTTTAATATGTATACTATGATTAATATTAAAGCAAAAGTAATTTAAAAGAGCATAATCCAGATTTTATTATATGATTATATCTAATGATATAAAGTAGATCACTTCAAAGCTAATAAATACTCTTTTTTCAATACACAACAGATGTTTTTTATTTGACGAAATTAAAGACAAGATTGAGAGCTTAATTTTTTCATTTTATTTTATTTAAAAAGCTCAATTCTTTAGGATTTTATGATAGTTTGAAGTTAGGGTGTTTTTATCACTGTTTAGATTGATTTTAAGGTTCAAGTGAGCTTCAAACCTCAAATTAAGCATTCTTTAAATGGAATTCTTTAATATTTTATCATTTTAAAAATATGCAGAAGATTTACAATTAACTGAATACATTATTTTAATTGATTTGCATTGATTACAAAGAGGATATGATGTAATAATAATGCTTAGCTGCTTCACATATATCACTTGTGCATGAAAACTGGGTATTTAATTAATTTCTGCAAACATAAATTCAAGTTCAAACTATAATAAAAGCTATCACACCATTTCTTTCAGAATGGTGTTATTTAGCTTGGTATATAAGAGCTAAAGTACCACAAAGCTTCTAATCCAAAAGACCCCATTCAAAGACCACATTCTGATCATAACTACTCCATCATTAAGGCACATATCAGAGATCTGACCTAATTACAGATTCAAAATACTACCATGTCCTCAGTTAAATTTACTTCTTCCATACTACCCTTTTTTTCCTTGGGAGCTTCAACAAAAAGAGAGAGAATTGCAATGTTAAAAAGGCATTCCTCTTTATTGCTGGTGATGATCTTGATAATTTCATCAAGCACTTCCTTACTCAAACTGAATTTGGGAAAGCTCAGTTTCTACCAACTATTCAAAATCAAAAAGGCAATGAGTTCATTGAAAACTTAAAGGATCTCATGAAATCTTCTCCCCAAAAACATCTCCCAGCCTTGCAATCTCTGGTTACTTCCAGTTACTCTTTAAAAGAGCTTAATGATATGGGGTTTAATATAACCAAAAGTGAGTTTGAATACTTAAGAAAAATAAATAAAAATAAAAATGTAAGCTTAAACAAAAAAAGCCAAAAAAATAATAACTATTCATTAAAAAAAGAAATAACTAAAAAAATAATTAAAAAATTGCTGGAAAATTCTTTTGAAACAAGCCAGTTTACAAAAAAGTGCCTGAAAAAATTTATAAAGATATAGAAAAAGAGATGAGTAATTACTCAACTGAAATTAAATACTCTCTACTTAAAACAAAAAAAGAAATATATGAAAATATGAAAATAAAAAATGAAATTTCAGTTTCAATTTCCACTCACTATAAATTAATCCCTAAAAATATAATAAAAAGTAAAAAACAAACCAATATGTGCAATATTTGTAATTTAAAAAAATCACTAGAAAAAAAGAAGGAAGAATGCAAAAGTAAAAACTTACCATTACCAGAATCTATAGACAATGACTTAAAGACTATTAATCAGCACCAAGACTTTTATGTTCATCAAAATTGTGAATATAAAAAAGATATTAATGAACTAGATGATGAGTCTTGTGTTGTAGTTATAGATTATAAAGAAAACTTAAAGGTTGGAGGTGGTCCAATTGAGACCAATAATTGTTTTTATTCAAAAAAACCAATCTCATTATTAGGGTTTGCATTAGTTTTTAAAGAAAACAATAAAATTAAATATGAATATCATGATTTTTTGTCTCAAATATTATCACATGATTCTTTATTTTCAGGTGAATGTCTAATAAGTCTTCTTAAATTAGATAGATTTAAAAAAATAAAAAAAATAAAAGTATGGACGGATAATGGAAATCATTTTAGATCATATGAATTTTTATATTACTTATTTAAAGAGGCACCTAAATATATTAAGGGTTCTATAAAATATAACTGTTTTGTTGAATGCCATGGAAAAAGCATTGTTGATGGTCACTTTGGTGTAATATCAAAAAATTTAAAGGAAAAAGAAAATTTACTTTATATTAACAACATTAATGATCTAAAATATATTTGGGAGAAAGAAGAAAGAAGAAAAGAATTATACAATTCAGCTTTAACTGGTTCAATTGTTTCCCAAAAAGCATTTTTTATATTTATGAAAGGAAATTTAGGCCTATAAAAAGAGAGCTTGAAGTTAAAAATCTGCGCATTAATCTTTCATATTTGATGAAAGATGGGAAGCTATATACTTCACCTTTAACATTTGAAAGCTTCTCAGAATATTCTGAGATAAATTATCATTTGAAATCACGTGATGATACCAGAGAAACAAAAATATCAGAAGATGCTAGTAGTGTATTGGGGCAAGTTTATGAAGTAGGGCAGCTTACTAGAGGGTGTATTTTAAATAGAGTTATCAGTCTTTCAAAAACAACAACCTTTTTTTCTGAAACAAACTAAGAATATTTATGATGAGCCAAAGATAGGGTAATAGCATTTATAGCTTTGGGGCTGCTATTACTCTCCCATGCAACTCATCATAAATATTTTTGGTTTGTAGTAGCACTTAAGATATTTTCAGTAGTACTATAAGTTGCAATTTTCAATTATAAAATCAATGAATTATTTTTTAAAAAATCACCCAAGCCCAAGATCAATTAAATATTTGGGATTGATTGTATTTTACTCTTTCTGAATAATTTGAATATGAATAATGTGATTAAGTTATAAAATAACCAATCTGGCGCCTAGGCATAACAAGAAAAATAATGTCCCAATTGTTATCATATAAAGAAAAAAACTAACCTAAATAAAATCATAATATATATATTAGTGTGTTATTCATTCAATTGGCTTTGCTTTGTTAGTTTTTACTATACCCAACAGTATACATACAGAATCACATAAATAAAGTCAATACAAATTAAACTAAATAAAAATCATATATTAAAAAATAAAATTCAAAAAAAACATTTGGAATAGCTAAGCCTTTAATTGATTGGCTGCTGGACAAGGCAAGTAGGGAGAAACAAATCCGCGTGACCATTCAATTTGGCCACAGTTTCAGCTGGGAGGATATGGACACCAACCTGCAGCAAATTAAACAAGTCCTCAGTCCCAGGTGGCGCCCCTTTCTTGACCACTTGCTTGAGCCACCCAAAGACCTCCTCAATTGGGTTGAGTAATGAGGAATAGGAGGGGAGGAAGAGAAGGCGCAAATTGGATGTGGCCAATTGTTGGGAGCCAATTTTCACACCAGGCTCAATCACCTGGAATTCTGCAAGAATATCTGCCACCTTGTGGAGTCCAAAATTATCTAGCACAATGACATTAGTGAAGTCCAGGCTTGTGCACCTCAGGTACTCCCAAACCAAACGGAGAATTTCTAGAAAGGTCCCACTATTATGGGAACCCTTGATTATCTTGTAGAGCTCTATTCCAAGGGGACCAAGAAGGGCTAACATTTATAGGCAATAGACCAGACAGCTGCATGCCAGGACATGCTGTTCTTTTTGCCTTTGGAGATGTAGCCATACCTGTTTCTCATGGAGGAAGCAAAAGAGAACTTTTTAATATAGTAGAACTTTACTGTTCCCTTCTCCTTCAGCGTGGTGTATGTCCTGGTGTATTTCTGGCAGTAGACAATGTTTTTGGGGCTTTTTCAATTGTATGGAGAAACACCAAGTTTTTTCCAAGAGAATCTTGAACTCTTGATAGCACAGTAACAAGTGAAAACCAAAGCCTCAATTCCAAAAGTGGACTCAACCATTGACTAAATATTTTCCTGTTCATGATGGCAGTTTCTCTCAATCCACTGTCAGATAACTCACAGGTGTTCCTTGACCAATGGGACTGGCTTGTGCTTGTATTTCTCTGAAAAGAGAACAGCACTTGTTTTCAGGTAGGTTTTACAGAACCTATGGACAGATTTTTATGGGATTCCAACAATGGCCGCGGCCTTCCTGTAGTCAGTTGTCTCCTCCATGGGTCTCATGAAGGTCTCTCAGGTGAAATTGGGGATGATATGGTACTCTGGCTTTTTTGCATTAGTAAGTAATTCCACAGGCTCAGCCACAAAACAGGGCATAGGCACTTGACTGTAGAATGTAGAAAACATTTTTGAGCACTTTCTGCCCACCAGTGGTTTGAAAGTACTTGGGCTCCTTGATATCTTCTTGGTTGCTGTCATTCACGTTGGGCTTGTAGCTAGTGTCAAGGACAGGCTTTATCTTTTCTAAAATAGTGTCTGGAACTCCATTGTGGCGGCATACAGGGTTGTATACAAAGGACATCCTCTAAGTAGTGATGTCATTTTATTGTTTTGATAGTGGTGACCTTGGTGTATTTTTGGGTGAGCTTTTGGATCCTGGGATTGATGCTCTGTGCCCTTGCACTCTGTTCCCTTTGAGCTTTTTGTGTCAGTAAAACCTCACCATTGAACTCTCCTCCCTTGTCTCCTTCCTGAGTAGATGCTTGAGTTGCACTAACTCAATTTTTTAACCCACAAGGGCGTCCACATCCATGGCGTACTCCTTTGGCTCTTTGGCTCTGTTGTTGTGAAGCTTTCATTTTTGTATAAAAATAAAATAAAATTAAAATCAGTTTATCTATATAATTTATTTGTTATAATTTTTATCACTCCATATATAGTATCATGAAAGCTTGTAGTCACTACTGTTTATTTCAAATTAGGCTTTAGATTTCTATATAAATTATTTTTTGTTGTAAATGTACACTGTTACTTATATGTTTGGATAAATTTGATCTTTTTATTAGTTTAGAATCTAAAACAGAAGCTCAGAATATTTAGTTCCTTTTTGTATTCTAGATTGCATTCTTAATTAGGACAAGTTGGTACTGTAGATGCAGAACCTAAAGGTAAAAATGCAGGATTGTCAAATTCTTTTGTGTAAGCTCACCAATTTGCTGGAATATTTTTAATCATTTTATATAAAAAATTAAGTTTTTCTGGGATGAAAATCACTCCATTAAGTTGGTGAGTTCATACAAAAGAATTTGACAATCCTGCATTTTTACCTTTAGGTTCTGAATTTACAGTAACAGTATTATAGATTCATTCATTTGTTTTGATATTTGATATTTTTGTTGTCTGTTTCAGTTGCTATTGGGGTTTTTTGGATTAAATTTGTGACTTTTGTGACTGAGTTTCATGCGCTCAGAAAAAAGCACAGTAAACATAGTAGATGTGTTCTGTGACTGAAACTTATGTGCTCTATTGTTTGGTACACTTGTTGTTGAATAATAATTCATTTGTCCCAAGTTTGAGTAGGTTGTTGTATGACTGTACATTTTTGCCAAATAGAGCACATTTTCTGAGAAATTATCTTCTATTTAAATCTACCAAGTTGAAATTTGTTTTATGACTAAATCTATGAGTTCTAAACTGACTAATATACGTTTATTTCAACATGTATTTTTTAGTGTTAAAAATATAATTTACATTTGACTACAGTGATGAGTGATTTTTATCAGGCCACAAGTTAAATTTGGCTGCTTTAATATAATAGTTTTAAATCAAGTTAAACCAGTATATATTATAAAATAAAAATTATTGGGGGCGAGTTTTATAGGGTGAATGGAGTTGGATGGTGCAAACTAGTTGGCGGGCTGTATTGAGGAAGGTGGACTTGATTGGCTGGTGGGTTTAGTGCTGGTCACCTGAGAGAATTAGATAGGGACTAGGGCGGCTGGGGATACTTTGGTGATTGGCTGTTGCCAAGAACATTGAATGCAATCTTTGTAAACATTTCAGTGATCTTCCTATGGGGAAACATCACTGAGGGGTTGTTGGCTGCACTAACCACTTGGCTGAAGGTTGTGGGGTTACACCCACAGATGGTGTCTCCAATGTTGAAAAACAATAAATCACCCAGGTGTAAATTGACATGGCTGGCAGGGAAAATTGAAACATTGTGGCTGTCTGCTTGTACTTTCTTGGAGGCCACTTCAGCGCACTCTATTTGGTGGCTCAAGAAAATTTGGTATCATGAATTGGCCAAGCTCCAGGTGGCAAGAAGGCTGCAGAGGAATTTCCTGTACCAGTAACCATTAGTTTAGCTGATTGTGGTTTGATATTAAAACATTCCCTTTTGGGGAAGCTGATAGGAACGCATCAATCACAATCCCCTTTGGTTCCTTCTTTTTGCCCTTGGGGATGTTTTTTTACTCAAAGTGCCATAATCATTGACTTGCAATGACAATTTATGATAAGATATAAATATGACATTATCAGAAATTGAGGACATGCAGTGGGTGATTGTGGCATCAATCACAGGTTCATAGGGAGAATTAGAGTCATCATACAACTCATTGGCTGGCCAATTAATCAGAATCAGAACACTGACTACAAGATCATGCATTCAGAGCTTTGAAGTGCAGCAGGCAATAAATAGTCCTTGAGCCTGAGGAAGCGACAGAACTCAGTTAATTAGAGGTATGAATCCTGCTTGAGTAGAGCAAGCATGATAGGATATGCCTCCTTGATATGGGAGTCAACCTGCTTCTTTGGCTTCTTAGCTAGCTTGTTACAACCTCTCTTCAAAAGGGCCCGTAACTCCTGCTTAATTACTGCCTCAGTAAAGTGAAGAAGAGTGGCAATTTCTACATAATTTACGCCACTCTTCTTGAGGCTCACAATCTCCTCTATGATTTCATTGGTTATGATTCAACGTTTTTGGGGCCTTTGGGAATAAGAAGACCTATATTAAGCAGAGCTAGGTTTACTTGGCCTGAATTCTTGGGCAATGATTGGATACAGTTAGAGGAGGCCACAGTTGCCCAGTCTCCAGAATGTGGCACAGGCGCAGGTTAGGCCTGGTCTTAGGGAGCTCTATATTGGCTATCAAAAAAGCCACCCATGGATGGGCCTGGTGACACATATAACTCAGCCTCTTAACAACTTGCATTAAATTGGGTGTACACAGGGGCCATGGCAGTTGTGCTCCTTAGCTCAGAAGCCTGAGCTTGGAGTATTTCCTGGTACTGCTCTTCAACAACATCAAAGTTATCTTCACTGGTGGAACTCATTGTAAACAAAAAGCAATAAAATTGTATTAAAAACTAAAAGCAAAGCATTTCTTTAAACCTAATTTTTATTTAAATGTGTGCTCCTATTTGAGACATTCTCTCATACATAAATGTCCAAATTTAGATGAACATGCTTTGAAAATAATGATGTAGTTCCCTGAATAGATTTTGGTTGATTCACTCCTGAAATCCACTATTTCTAATTTGAGTCCCAAAAAAATCAATATTTTCAAAAAAAAAAGAGTCATTTCATGTTTGAACCTATCACTTTTGTGACTAAACCTCATGTGTTCTTTGTTTGTATCTTATTTTTTACACACCCAAAATCAACTTTGATGTAGAATGCTTCAGGATCTGACTGGATTGAGTTTGTTTTGAATTTTAGTTCCATGTGTTTGCTGTCTCATTTTTGGGATTTATTATTTGACTTTATTTTTGTTCTGTGATTGACTATTTTTTGTTTTCCAGCCATAGATAAATGAAAGCCTTATTGATTAAATTGAATTTCAACTGGTTCCAGTTAAAATTTGTTTTATGGCTGAACCTATGAGTTCTAAATTTACTAATGTATTTTTTCTCAACAGGTTTGAAAACCACTGTAGCAGCTCATCAAATATGAAAGCACTTTAACTGGTTAGAGGATCAAGTTTGCTGCTTGGAATCCTTTCAAAGAGGTGATGATTGAATATATAGTTAATACCCAGCAAAACACCTTGGTGTTGATATTAAATCAGTCAAATTTACCAGAAAAATACTTGAGTACATAGCAGGTGATTTTGTAGACTGCAATGAATGTGATTTTGTGGGGTAAACCCAATTAGGGCCAAGAGTTCATGCTGCAACTGAACCAATGAGAGTTCAGTATTTGAGTTGAGAAAGACAACAGTCTAATAGAAAGGACAAGAATAAATAGAATAAGGTATTGTTTATTGTAGAATATTGTGATTAATATACTATATGGGGAAAGCCACAAGGCCACAGGGGATGGCATAGTTACATGTTACATGTAAGGTTCAAAGCCAAGGAATAACTTGTGTGGAGATCAGCAGGTCAAATTGGTAGCACTCCTAATTAGGAGAAAGTACCTGTGGATTGACCTTGCCATCAGGTTGTTTCATGCTGTTGGATACTTTAAGGGGCAGCTCATTGAGCACCCCCTGTTTATTGTAAGATAATTGGCAGGAAAGGCAGGAAACTTGGTTGCAACACCCCCTTGTCCCCTGCTTGCTGTCAGATACCAGGATTGGAGTCTGCAGAAGATCTGGGAAGGTCCTCATAAACAACCTTTGTGTGGGGATGGACTTCAGGGGCGCAAGAAATTGTGGTGAAGCTTCTTGGTGTTTCCTTGGGCATCTTTGAGTTGAAGGGTGTGGTTGTCATAGACGGCAGCATCTTAAAAAGCCCCAGGTAGTTGGGTTCTAATTTAGCTAAATTGGGCTTGAAGGCATAGACAGGGTCACCTACAGCATATCTGGCCTCAAGGTGTTTTTTACCCCTTCAATTTTCTTGTATGTAATGTCCTGGGCCTTGGTATGCCACAGGCTCAGGGAGGGGGTAGTCAACAAGGGGGGTTTCCCAGGATGTGTGGATTGTAATTTCCCTTGTTCCACCCCCGTCAGGCTGTCAGGTGTTCCAAAGGCCAAGCTGCTGGGGCTGAACCCGGTGCCCCTGTTGATTCTTGCTTGTAATATAAATAGAGCGGTGGGCAGGTGCTCAGTCCACACCGTGTTAGTGTGCTCTTGTGAGAGTTTGGCAATTAGTTGGACCAGCAAACCATTTAAAAACTCCATATGTCCATTGGCTTGGGGATGATAGGGAGTTGTGATTATTCTTTAGAGGGCATTTTTTGTGCAGTACGCCTTCATGACATGCCTCACAAGATCAGGCCCACCATCTGTGATAAGTTGTTTAGGCCGCCTGAAGCAGGCCACAATTTCTTTGCCAATGAAATGAGTGATAGAAGTGGCAGTGTGGTTAGTGGTTGCCCAGGCTACTGGCCAACATGTGAAATAATTGATGGCGTAATGATGTACTTCTTGCCTACCCTATCTTTGGGGAGGGGTCCAACAATGTCAAGGGCCCACTGTTTGAGGGGCTCCATGGCTTTGATGTGCAGGACCAACTTGGGAGGTGCAGGCTTTGACGTGTTCTTTTTGCACAGCACACATGTTTTGAGCAGGTCTAAGATGTCTTGGCGCATATGAGACCACAAAACCTTGTGCTTCATTATTTCAAAGAGGTTAATCCCTCTGATGTGACCCAAGGTGCAGTGGTAATACAGTATGGTATCTCCTTGCTGGTGGTGGGAATATACAATGTCTTCTCACCTGTCTCTGCCCAACAGCAGACATTGCCAGCATCAGTGATAAACTGACTCTTATTATCCTTTAGCTTGGAGATAGTTGCAGAATTAAGGCCTTTGTAGCAGGTTGCTTCAGGACGTAGGTAAAGCATTAATCAGTCCATATCTAGCCTGTTGTCTCCTGTGATGGATGCTATGTAGAGTTGTGAGAGGGCCTCAGCTGTGACAAGTTCCTTCCCAGGCTTGTACTCAATGCGCAACTGGTAGGGGGATAGACGCTCAACCCAGCCTACTTGGCAGTGTGTCAAGTGGGACTGTGTGTTGAAGTACTGGAGTGACCTGTGATCTGTCAGGACGCGGGATGGAAAGGTTGCCCCTTCCAGGTAACAGCGCCACTTCTCAATGCAGTGCATAATGGCTGCTAACTCTTTGTTATGTATTGGGTAATGTTGTTCCAATTCAGTGAGCTTCCTGGACTCATATGCCATGGAGAGGAAGGTGCCCTTGTCAGTTACTACCTGTAGCATGCCCCCTATGGCTCTGTCAGAGGCCTCAGTCTCGAGTTTGTATTGGCAGTTCCAATTGGGGAATTGCAATATAGGTGCAGTTGTAAGTCTTTGCTTCAACGTCTCAAAGGCTTGATCTCTGACAGGAGTCCAGTGAAAGCGCTGTTTAGTGTTCAGGAGCTCAGTGAGGGTTGCAATTAATTCCCTGCAATTGGGAATAAACTTTTTCATATAGGCAATCATACCTAAGAAGGTACACACCTGGCCCACATTGGTAGGAGGTGGCATGCTGGTGATTGCCTTGATTTTGGCAGTGTTGGGCTTTATCCCTTGGGCAGAGATGGTGTGCCCAAGGAATAACAGCTCCGACTTGAGAAACTTGCATTTGGAGGGTTTAGCTTTTAGCTGGTTTTCCTGAAGGGTGTTGAGGACAGCACGGAGGTGTTGGAGGTGCGTGGTTTGATCTTGACTGAAGACAATAATGTTGTCAAGGTACACCAACACACACTTTTCAATAAATTCCTCAAAGGCTTTGTTCATCAACATGGCAAAGGTGGAGGGAGCATTGGTCATTCTGAAGTTCATGACACGACACTCAAACAACCTGTAGTGTATGCGGAAGGCAGTTTTTGCCTCATCCCCTGGTGCAATGCGGACCTGGTTGTACCCCGCAGTGAGATCAATCTTGCTAAAGACCTTTGTGCCTGTGAGTGTATCAAACAGGTTGTCAATCAGCGGCAGGGGGTATTTATTTTTAACTGTCACCTCATTTAGGGCGCAGTAGTCTGTGACCAGGCAAAGGGACCCGTCCTTCTTGGCTACAAAGAAGACCACTGCCCCATATAGAGAGAGCGAGGGGCAAATGAATCCCTTTTCAAGTGCGTCCACAAGGTGCTGGCAGAGGGTATCATCTTCTTTTAGTGTAAGACAATATAAGGGGTGTTCTTTGTACAACAACCCTTGAAGTTGTACAGCATGCTGAATCTCTTGGAAAAGAGGTAGTTGGTCCAGTGTTTCACTGAAGACATCCTTATACTCCTCAAGGAGTGCGGCAAGCGCTGATTAGGGGAAGTGGTCAAGAGAGGGTTGCAGGTGGTTCAGTGCAGATAAATTTGACTGAGCATTGGTTAAAGCCTAGTTTTTCCCCTTGAAATTATACAATCCTGTTTCAGTTATTCTGAAAAATACGGTATTGTGGAGTAACTTGCTCATTTTGATAGGGCAGATCTAAAAACCCACCCCATTTCTATTGAGGGTGATAACAGATGTATTCCAGTCAATATAGGGACGGTTGTGCCTCAGCCAGTTGTCAGAAATTGCGCCATTAATGATATTTTGATATGGCCTTCCAATAATGATATGTTTAAAGTTTTGGTCAGGTTTGCTTTTGACTTTGGATATTCCTCACCTTTCATAAATTGGTTGACATCAATGTCCATCCATTCTGGATTGCAATACCAGCCCTCAACTGATACTGGTATGATGTCAGCCCAACTTGACCTCCTCTGCCACTCTGTCTACCTAATGGGTGATCATTAACCCTTGTCTACTATTTAATTAGAATCATTTCTCATAATAAAGACAAGTTTATCCACATTTGTATTTGCTTTAATGTTCTTCAAGCCTTTTCCTTTCATTTTTTCCAAAAGGAATTCCTCATCTTGTATTCCAGGAAATTAAGGTACATACCCTTAATTTTGCCCTAAAGGATAACCCAAGGCTAGCTTAGAACATCAAATCTTTTTTAATAAAGATTTACTGCTGTTTCCTCCTGGATGTTGTCCCCAGGAGCCAAACACAACAAAATGATGTTCACTACAGGGGTTGAACCTGTAACTTTGGCTTTATCAGCACCAGGATACATGGCAAGGGCAAATAGAAATGACTCTCTTGAAATGTTGCCGGGATTTTGAGACCTTAGTTAATGAGCTCAACCAATTTCAAGAACATGTCAATTATCAACTTGAGACGGTTGGAGACCATATTGACAAGTGGGATCAAAATCTACACCTACAATATGGTTTAGACAAGGCCAAGTTAGGAAACACTCTGTGTCAGGTTTAAAACTACGTTGACAATAGGGTGGCTTCCCTTGAAGTGACTCTGACTGCTCCTTTGGTTGATGGTGCGTCCACCTTTGAAGCTAAGGTGTGAGACGCCATAGCTAAACTCAAAGCCACTACTCAACGTCAAGCCTATGTCCCAAACCCTCCGCCTTTTGAGCCTACACCTGATCCTTGCATTGCCTTGCTAACCAACCAAGTAGTTATCTTGCAAGATGAGATTGAGTATTTGAGGCAACGCCTCTCTGACCATGATAATTTGTCCTCTGACTCTGATGGTGAAGGGGAGGCTGAGGTCACTGATACTCCTACCCATATCAACCATGGGTGTTGCCCTGGCTTGGAAGGCCAATCCTGTGTCAACTGTGCTCTTGCCTTAGACCACTTGGCAGCAATAACAAATGATATTGCAGATAGGCAGGACGCCCTGGAACAAGAAGTGCAGAACCTTACTTGCTTGAAGAAAACAATGAATGAGCATGTTACCTTTTTGACAGCACAGGCTATCACCTTAGCCACTTGTGTCAATGGAATTGCAGGCACCTTGGCAGTACAAAAGATACAGGTTGATGAACTTGGAACTGTTGCCACTACTGCCCAGGATGTCATTGGACAAAAAAGCTCTACATTGAACACCCTGGATGAGAGCCTTTAACTTCTCTGGGCTAGACAATGTGCTACTAAATCTGAGTTTGAGGGCAACCCCAATATCAATGTTCTCAACCCAGAAGGCAACAGTCAGTCTACCTCATTGTCCATTGACCCCAACTTTAAGCCTTCCTTCAAGCAGATATTTGACCCTAAGACCTCTACCATTGCCGCCTTTCTGACAATCTACAAGACTGCAATGTGTAGAGCTACTGAAAAAATTAAGAAAGAGCATATTCTTACCTGCCTGCATCCTACTTTTCAAGAAGTTGTTGTCTCCAAACTCCTTTCCATTGTCACTTGGGAAGATATGAAACACCTTCTCATCGAGGAATTCAGGGAGATCTCAGCTTGGAGGTCAAGAAAGATGTATTTATGCACACCGCCTTTAAGCCCAAGGAAACCCTGGCTGATTTTTCTGACTGCTTCTATATTGACGGATAACAGTTAATCACCAGTTGTCAGCTAATCCCCATGAAGCTTACACAGCTTGTTTGAACGCTTTGAAGGTTAATCAGCTCATGTGCCTGCATTTTAAGGCGCACAAAGCCTCTCTTACGTCTATGAAGAGTTATAAGACCCTCTTGTAAGACATACATTTGACCCATAGGGGTACTGTGGTTTGTAAGAATAAGGCCAACACCGCTGGAATCTCCTCCCTCTCTCTGTGCATTATGACTCTGGGCTCAAGTGGACAACCTAATAGACAAGGATGTCACAATTGCAGTCAAATAGAACACCACATGTCTACCTGTAACAACCCTTGGGTAGAAGGTTGCAACCCAAAGGAGCAGGAAGGAAAAGCGAAGTCAGCTTTGAGGCAGAGACTCTCTCTGCTAAACCATCACCCCTGTCTCCTCCTGATCCTCTCTCAGACAAGGAATCTCCCTTGTTGGCTGGCCCAACTATTATTCACCTGTTCCACTATCTTTCTAGTGATTCTGAACCTGAAGATTCTGACTGCAATGAATCAGATAGTTATTGTTACTCTGTGTTGGCAGTCCCGTAAACTGTGTCAGTCTCTTACAAGCTTTGTTCAGGGAGAACCACAACTACTACTTGCCCACCTTTAGGTGAAGCCAAGGCCATAGTGGCTTGCTCTTACCTAGCCCAGACTCATTGACCTCCTGTCCTGGTAGACTCTTCTGAAGAAGCTTCAGAGCTAGATGAAGCTCTCTTCCAGAATTTGACTGTATCTCTCCCACTACAGACTGTATGTAAGGAGATTCCTGTGTTACAATGCATGCTAGCTAAATGTAAAAAGGAGCTAAAAGCAGCACAGGGAGTGTTGGCTGTCTTGCCCCCCTTTGGAAAAGATACTATCCGTGTAGAAGTATCAACCCAAAAGGTTAAAATCAAGGCAATTCTAGACACAGGTTCCCCAGTCAACGTTGTATCCTTCAAACTAATGATGAAGCTTAAGCTAGCTCCCAACCTCTACTACACTCAATCATATGGTACTGCTGGCATGGCTCAAACTTGAGCCATTGTTGCCTACTCCAACCTACCCATGAGGTTTATGAAACTCCTCATTGCTTCCCCAGCTGTTGTCTTTGAGAACAAAAGCTATGACCTCTTGGTTGGTACACAATTCCTACGTGAGTATAAAGGGATTGTAAACCTGCAAGATGGATATCTATTGCTCTTAGGATATGAAGTCTCTTTAATTTTTGAAGAACCTCCACTTCTCCTGGGCAAATGACTTAAGACTTGTGTGCTCAAGTATCCCACAGGTATCTTCTCGCTCAAGTACAGAACTCATTCCTCCATTATGTGTTCCCCCTCCTTCCTGTCTTGCAGAGGAAGGTGTTCCTCTCCTTGCTCCTGCGGCTTTCATCATATCTCCAGGCTCTCAAGTGATTATAGACCCTCAGATCTCTTACAAGATATCTGAAAAGTCTTTTCTGGAGCTATACTCTTCTGAATCTCTAAGCCGCATGGAGCCTTGGTTATGCCTGGGGATCTTAGATCAAACTCATAAGGAATCTGTACAGTTGTTTCTGGATAACCTGACTTCTTTGCCTATGCATGTATCTTGGGGCCAAGCTGTAGGTCATTGTTGTATAAAGGGGCAGAACAAGTGGCGTCTCTCTAACCTTTTGGAACCTTCAGCAACTTTAATCTACCTGAGGAAAACCCTCAGGTTCTCTCCTTGTTCACTGCTGTCAACTTCCCCCAACTATCACCCATCCAACAAAAATATGAGCTAGAACTGCTAGACTAGTTTAATGATATCTTTGCCTATGAGCCTACAGACTATTTTTAGCCAAGGGGGTCATCCATCAGATAGATACTGGTGATGTGCCACCCTTTTGTGCAAAGCCTTACCGCTGCAGCAGGGTAGAGGATGACCAGGCTTCTAAGGAGCTCAAACAACTATTAGATGCTGGCCTACTTGCTCCTTCCCAAACTCCATGAGCCTCCCCCTTGTTGATCCTCAAGAAGAAGGGACGGGGGCCATCACATTGTGATGGACTACTGCCAGCTAAATTTGCTCACAAAAAAGGATTTATACCTGTTGCCTAGGATTGACAATGCTCTCAGACAGCTGGGTGGTTCAAGTTTTTCTCAGCCATGGATCTAGCCTCTGGATACTGGCAATTTGACTTATCTCCTGAAGATAGAGAGAAAGCTGAGCTTATCACCTCAGAAGGCCTTTTTGAACCCACTTGTATGCCCCAGGGACTCTTCAATGCCCCTGCTACATTTCAACAGGCTATGGACTCCATCCTACAAGACCTAAAGCTCTCTTGTGACCTCATGTACCTTGATGACATCACTGTATTCAGCTCCACATTTAACAATTATTTGGAACATCTCAAGGCTGTCTTTATCAATCTTTGAGAAGCAGATATAAAGCTTAAACCCTCCAAATATTCTTTCTTCAAAGAGGATATTGAATTCTTGGGCCATGAGGTCACCCAAACAGGAATACACCCCATGAAAAATAAGGTGTAAGCCATTGGCAAGATGCTGCCTCCCACAAATCTATGCAAGGTCCAAGTATTTCTTGGCATGATGAAATACTATTGACAATTCATCTCTGTCTTTGCTGAACTAAGTGAGCCCCTCGTCCAACTCCTTTGCAACATCCCCTTTGAGTGAACTGACAGCCAACAGCAATCCTTTGAGGCGCTTAAGACCAAGCTCAAAGAGGCTCCCATCCTAGTCTGCCCTGATTATGATAAGGATTTGATCTTGTAAACTGACGCTAGTGGAGTAGCTGTGGGTGACATCTTAGCCCATCTTGACAATGATAGCATAGATTGACCTGTGGCTAATTCTTCCTGAGTCCTCAATAAGCATGAGAATAATTATAGCGTCAACAAAAAGGAATTCTTGGCTATGCTACATGCTGTGAAGCAGTTTTGACACTATATCTACGGGACCCACTTTACCGTAGTCACTGACCACTTTTCTCTTAAGTGATTGCAACAGTTGAAGGAACCTGAAGGTCAATTAGCACATTGGGCTCTGTAGTTGCAGGGTATGATTTCACTGTGGTAAACTGTCCTGGTACGCAACATCAGAGCACTGATGGATTGTCTATAATACCTATATTGGTCATCCATCCTTCTGACGCCAATTGACTATACAAGTTAATTTGATACCTTGACTCTTGGACCACCAAACCAGAGGAAATTTGACTGGCTCTACAGGCTTTATCAAAGGATACTTTGATTCAGGATAGACAACTATTCAAGAAGGAGAACAATGCCTATTTGCCCTACGTTTGCCCCAGTATGAGAATAGTAATTATCCTCTAAGCTCACATTGGCACTGGCCATGAAGGCATAGCCAAGACTCATGACTGGTTGTTCAAGAATTTCTATTGGGAGAACATACGCCTCTTAATCCCTGACGTCCTTGCATCCTGTCATTTTTGTCAACTCCAGCAACCTCAACCTTTCCAACATCAGTTCAAACTCTTCCCGCCTAAACATGCCTACTACACTATGAGTATTGATGCTTTTGGACCTCTCCTTTGTTCTAAATCTTGGTGTTGCTTCATCTTGGTAGCAGTAGACCATTTTAGCAAATGGGTGGAAGCCAGAGCTACCAGAGATTAACTGCCAAGACAACTGCAAATTTTGTGTTTCAAGATATCTTCTATTGACACAAGTGCCCTCAAGTCATTTTATCTTATAATGGCACCAACTTCAATGCTTGTTTCATCACGTCTATTGTAGAGGCTATGGATACTCACCAATCCTTCTCTGCGCCCTATAATCCACCAACCAATGGTACTGTTGAGCAAGCAAACTTCTTTCTTGTGTTCATTATGAGGAAACTCACCCTCTCTGATGCTGCCAGTTGGGATATGTTCCTCCCTGCTGCCCTCTTTGCTTAAAGGCTCAGTAGACACCAAGTGACTGACAATCCCTTTTTTGCTATGTTGTATGGACGTAAATCCACCATCCCCTCAATCTTGGGTCCCCCTCTGATTGAAGTTGATGTGTCTGCCAATCCTGAAACCAATGTCAAGGACTTGACTAATTGCATCATTGAAATTCAGGCCACTGCATACTCAACTGCCTACAAGGTCAAGGCTTTAGAACTCTTGCCTTCAAATGCTTCTAGAGCCCCCTCCCTGAGTACCAAGTAGGTGACCTAGTTCTCTACTACCAGAATTGTACTGTTTTTAAAGCTCATAAGCTAGAATCTCTCAGGGTTGGTCCTTGTGAAGTCACCTTCAAGAAGGGTGTCAAGTATACAGTGAAGCTACTATCATCTGACTGTCCTTTTTCCTGAGTTCACTCTAAATTCCTCCGCAAATATCAACTCCCTGTGTCAAATCTTGAGGGGGAGATGTTGTAAGTTGCACCATTAATGCTATTTCAATATTTCCTTCAAATAATGATATATCAAAGATTTGGTTGGGTTTTCTTTTGATTTTAGGAATTCCCCCCTTCTATAAATGGGTCAGGTTCAATATCCACCCATTCCAGAATATCATACCTGTCCTTGACTGATCCTGGTATGACTTCATCCCAACGTGACCCCTTCTGCCACTCTGTCTACCTAATGAGTGTCATTGACCCTTACTATTATTTAAGTAGGATCATTTCTCCTAATAAAGACAAGTTTATCCACATTTGTGTTGGCTTTAATGTTCTTCAAGCTTTTTCTTTTCCTTTTTTCCAAAAGGAATTCCTCATCTTGTATTCCAGGAAATTAAGGTATATGCCCTTAATTTTGCCTTGAAGGCTAACCTAAGGCTAGCTTTTAACCTCCAATCTTTTTTATAAAGATTTCCTTCAGTGTCCTCTTGGATGTTGTCCCCAGGAGCCAAACACGACACCAGTCAAGACCAGCAATGATGTTGTGGCTGAGCCCTGCCATGGTTGGCCCAGAGAGCTTAACCTGGACATTCCCCATTCTCACAGAGAAGGGTACTGTCTCATGGGTGATCACCAGTCTGTGAGAGTCAGCTACTTGTACTGCCTTGGAGCAGCTGGGCACTTGGTCCACTTGTTGAGAATCTGCAAATGTCTAGGCAACCATAGTGTGATTGGTCCTGGTGTCTACCAAAAGGTTTGTGTGTGTTTCTACGGAAACAGAAGGGGTAGGCCAAGAGGGTTACTTTATTTGGAGAATGACTTTCTTGGAGAACTGGTTTGTTGCTATTGACCTGGAATACATCAAGATTTTCAACTTCATGCACATTGTAATCACAGGGGTTTTTGCGAGGAGGAATTGAGAGTGGGGATCAGGTGGGATTGCAGAACCTCTTGTATCTACAGCCCTGTGGTTTCCTGTCCACCAATCCCCAAAGTGTGTCCTGGGTCATAGCCAGGACCGGCTGGAAGGAGTTGTCATTTCTAGTATGTGAAAATGTATCTCAGAAATATGTATAAGGGTTGAAATGGTCTTTTATTCACTCTAAGAAGGAAGATCCCCTTAGAAACCTTCTGGTATTTGACCCAGGGGGTTAGGAAAAAAATATGTGTTTGCCAATACCTGGAGTCCTCCAAAAATATCTTGGGCTCCTTGTACTTGGTCTTGAGCTCCTGCATCTTGGTCCTGCACTCCTTTACTTTGCTCCAGCTCTGATTCCTTATCTCTGGATCCAGCTCTTATATCTTGGGCTCCTGATTCTTTATCTTGGACTCTTGCACATTTATCTTGGTCTTCAGCTCCCTGCATAGCTCTAGTGGTCTGGTCATTCCACTTGATACATCGCCTAACTAAGCTCCTGCTTGCATCCAAAGGGCTTCCAAAACCCCTCTGGTAGAGACTCAAAAGACCCTGTAACTTTCCAGCTAGCCTCCTTCTTATAGAGTTCTTTTCCCAACGGTTCTGCCTTCAGAATGGCTTTCTTCAAAATCTTAAACTATTGTTGCTCACTTTTTCCTATAATAACTTAAGCTTACATACTTAATTTCTCAAAAGCTTAAAGTATTAATTCACTATTTCCTTGTTTATACTTTCAGCTTTTGGCTTTCAACCAATCATCCAACATAAACCCTGCCAGAACTCAACCAATTAATGCAGAGCGCAAAACTAGACCATTTCTGAAGTTCCACTGCTATCCAACTAAGAAACCAATTTCTACTTCTCAAACCGCTCAAAACAACATCTCTTTGCGCTCCAAGGTGTTAACTGGTTCACTTTTCCAGCACCAGTCTTCCCTGAATTAGATCTTAACTAATTTAAATAACAAAACACTATTTAAATTGTTCTTTTTGATCCTCTTCAACTTTTTCCCATATATTTACTAATATAGTAAAATCCAAGGGAAATGTCCCACCAAAACAATTTTTGTATCCAGCTCTCATAGCAACATACCTTCATCTATCCTAGGAACTTAATAAATAAATCTCTTACCCACACTTCTATCCAAATTCCTTCTTGAGTTTACTACTAAGCCAAGGCAAACATTCCACATTTTTCTCACCTTGGCAAACCAATTAGGAAAAACTTTGGCTCATTTCTCTGGACCACCTTTCCTTCTGCTAATACTTCAACTCTTACTTCATCTAGTCCTTCACCATGATCTCCTGGTCCTTCTTTATCCATCAACAGTGCTTTTCAGTCTTAGCAAACAGTCCTTTCCAGTCAGCAATCATTCCTTTCCAGTCAGCAATCATTCCTTTCCAGTCAGCACTCAGTCCAGTCTTCACCATGAACCACCTAGGTTCCAATCCTCACAATAATCTCCCAGTTCCTCAACTAGACTTCACAGCAATCATACAGTCCCTCTTACTAGTCTTCACTGTAGATTCTACTATGAACCGCCTCAGTCCCATGATCAGCCCCTGATACCAATATCTCAGAATCAGACAATAAGTCTACAGGGCTACTAGCACTTTGCTGGGCCCCTTACAAGTGTCCTCCATCTGGGCCATTCAGACACAGACAATCCTCATGTCTGTGAAGTTGTCTTTACTCACTCAGGTGATTAAGTCTGAGCTTTCAGTTGCAAAGTAAAAATCTTTACTTCCCAGAGGCCTGATCACACCAGGTTTTGCAGCTGCTTCCCCAAGCAACCACCCTGATGACACCCCTGAGCATATCCATGCCCTTCAATGATCACTTTGGGACCTCCCCAAAGCTTCCATAGAAACATAGACAATGACACCTTACCAGTCTGTTAGGTAGAGTGCTTGCTCACAGACATCTTGTGAGCGCACAAGGGCACATAGAGCTATCTTAGCTCCACTCCCTTCCCTAGCAGCCCGTGTTACCCACCAGGGTCATCCACTCCCCATCCCAAGCAGCCCTTGTCCCTGCTGAGCTGGTTCATCACTTGCCTCTAGTAGTTCCTTATTATCTACTAGGCAGGTATTATCTTCCCTAGTAGCCAATGCTCCCTACTAGGCTTCTATCTATCAAAAGCCACTAGACTTTCTCTTGGCCAACATTAGCCCGGCCTGGAAAACCACCCAACATGTGGACTGTCATAAACTCCCAGGCTTTTCACAGATCCTCAATTTGTGCTAACTGAAGTTTGCTCTCACAGGGACGCTTGGCTGCATTATCTTGTTGGTGGGGCTGGCAACAGCCTACCTGATTGTGGGTACTGCCAGGTGCAGGGCAAGACTGGGGTGGCGCGTCATTGAACCTATGAAAGCACATTAAAGCCTAGTTATTGGCCTCCTCAATGGCCTTGTAGCAGTCATTAATGGAGGTACAGTGTCACATGGGAACCCACTTGCAGATATGGGGTTTGAGCCCATTGACTATTAGAGTAAGAAGCATGGCATTCCTGTCATTGACAGCTTCTGGGGCGGCGGCAAGGGCTTGTTGCCAAGCTGCAAGATATTCAGAGACAGACTTGTTCTGTTTAATGGCCAGGAGGGGAGTTCCCACCATGATAGATGAAAAGATTTCACTGTAGTGGGATTTTGCGGTGTCCCTGAACAACGCCCAAGTGATATCTACCTCTTGGCTGATCAAGTTGGTGAACCACACTGCAGCAGGTCCCGTAAGGCGCCCAGAAGCGATGGCAACTCACATGGGCTTGGGCACCTGATAGATACAAAGGCGGGTATCAGTAGAATGGAGCCAAATGACAATGTCAGCTCTGTTGACACCACCTGCAAAAGACTCAAGTTGGAGATTTAGCATGCGTTGAGAAAGGTCTGTTGGGGCGGGGTGGCACTTGCGCTGTACTACCCAAGACATAGTTGATTGTACACGCTTGTGAGCACAAGCTGTTCTTAGTAGATAACATACCCCTCAGGTATTGGAAGGAAAGTTTCTTGATGGGGAGTAGCTATACAGTCTGTACTCTGTCCTTTCTTGGGAGGAATTTTTCTTTTAGGTAGGTTGTGAACCTACTGCTGCTACCACTGTTGCAACTGAACCATAGAGAGTTCAGTATTTGAGTTGATGAAGACAGCAGTCCAATATAAAGGACAAGAATGAATAGAATAAGTTATTGTTTATTGTAAAATATTGTGATTGACATACTATATGGGGAAAGCCATAAGGCCACAGGGGATGGCATAGTTGCATGTTTCATGTAAGGTTTGAAGCCAAGGAATAACTTGTGCAGAGATCTGCAGGTCAAATTGGCAGTGCTCCTAATTAGGAGAAAGTACCTGTGGTTTGACCTTGCCATTAGATTGATTCATGCCACTAGATACATCAAGGGGCAGCTCATTGAGCGCCTCCTGTGTATTATAAGATATGTTGGCAGGCAAGGCGGGAAACTTGGTTGCAACATTCAAATGAGAGAAGTTTAGTTATTCTGGCTCCTTGTAGTAGTACTCTTCTTTGAATTCTGGTGTAGTGCCAAAAGGTTCAAAGATGGCTTGATGACTCACAATTCCTAGACATTCTGTAATAACAGCAGAAAAGATGAGGTGGTTCATCTTCTCTCCTGGGAAGGTGTTAGAGTGAAATAGTATGCTGCGTGATTCAAGGAAATACAATGAGGATATAATAAACAGATTGTGAGTTTTTTGACAAGCAGGATACCAAATTGGGAGGATGGTTTCAACATCTTGGATCCAATGATAGTATAGCAGAAGATGGAGGTCAAAATGTTCAACAAGCAAACGTCTTGCAAAGGTAAATTAGAGAAAGAATCTGAAGGCATCAGCATGTAAAGGGCAGGCCAGGCCGCGGCCATGGAGTTGACAGCAACCTTGACTGCCACAAAGGCTAATCTTTTAAAGACAGGGGCAAGCAGCCCCAGATGATCCCACAATTTTAGGAAAGCCTTCTTTTATTTGAGTGAAAATAAGCTATCTAGAAACAAGTTTCTAGAGGGGAATGGGAAAGTCTTAAGGGAGTTCAGGATGGGGGAGGAGGGGATTCCAAGGTATCTGATTGATTGGTAAGAATATTTTCAGCAGTTGGAGGTCCTGTATTGGAATTTAAGTCAATGTTGTCATAATTCAAAAAATTCCAGTGACTAGCGGGTTAAGCACTGCCATCCCCAAATAGTGTATAACAGATAATTTTCTTGTCATAATTATTTGGGGGGAAATAAGGCAGGTCCAGATTTTCCAGGGCTATTTGGGCAATCCCAGCTTTGACCCATTTTTTGTCTATGACAGCATTCACTTTGTCTATTTCTTTCAAGGGTTTGGCTGTGGTTCTTTGCTGGTTTCTGGTTTTACAAGGGCGCACTATTCCTTCCCTTTGAATTTTCTATTGTAACAGAAGGGATGAAAAAGATTAGTGTCAAGGGCTTCTAGTAGTGAAGACTTTTAGTTGATTTATGTGATATTATTTAGGGGCAATTCACTCAATGATATCACAACCTATATTCAAGGAATGAATCTTTATTATATACTATTTGGCCTATAAAGCAGCAACATCTCAAAGCATTGAATTGGGATGCCCGGTATCTTGATTGCAGCTGGAATTCTCTTTCTGGGTTGGCATTAGCAGTTGGCAGTTGAAGAAGTTTGGTTAGTATTTAATTTGCATTGGCATGGGTTTGGGTGGACTTACTTAATGCACTCAAATTCAGTTACTGATATGGGCATGAATTGCTGTCAAATTGGGGTAGCCTATTGGTTCTGCTTTAGGGGCATTTTCTATTTGGGCAGCAGTTTGGCCTATTTCTGGGGTTGGGAAATTCCCTTTTTGGGATTTCCTATTGGATAATTTCCCCAAACTGGGAAAACCAGACTGACAGGGGTGAAAGTGACTGGGCATGTGGTCTGCAGAGGCCTAGCAGTTGGCCGTGTAGCCCGCCACCTAGGATATAAAAGGCTTCACTTTTTATTTTCTCGATTTTTAAATCAATTTTAAAGTTCCTTTTTTGCAGCAGCTTCCCTAATCAGGGGAAGCTGCTGCCAACAATTAAAATAATTTTTATTGGAAATGCAGCAAATGTTGGCAGATTTTATGCTGATTTCAGGAATATTCCTTGCATCTGGCCTTGATCCAAGGAGGCTTAAGTTAGGCAGGAGGGAATTTTCTTGCAATTAAAGCCTTCCCAAAGGTCACATTATGATTTTGACAACTGCTATTTAAAAATTATTTTAGCACTTTTGTTGAAACTCTAAGAACTACAATCTAGGAATTTTAATACATTTGGCATTTGTCAGGAAATCCTGATTCATTAGGATTGACTGATCCATATCCCTATTACTGAAGCTGTGGGTTGATTTTGATGCAACACAGTCAAAGTGACACAGTATTCTGGAATATGAAGAAACTATAATAAGGTTGATATAGTTTCCAACTCAGAGACATTCTGGGTCTCAGGTCACGGGCCAATCCAGAAGCTTCTATAATTAGATGCTAAGGATTCCAGATTCTGAATAGAATACAGACCTGACCCAGAGACAGATCAGGGAATTACAACATCCTGTTTCACCGAGAGTTGAGACAGAAGACCACCTGTGCAAAAATTGCACATTACACCAAGCACAAGGGCAGGTTAGCCAAATTGGGTATCAACTTAGTTGCCGTAACTAAGTCAAGGAATATCTGGGCTGAAGAGAAGAAATTAGCATCCTAGAATATTACCTCATCCCAAATTATTATTTGGGTTTTGGGATCTAACTCTAGGGGATGAAACTAGTAGCTTGGGGATGATAGGCTAGCTAAAAAGAGTTGTCTGCAGCTAGACACCAGTTTGGTTGCTAGCTGTCAACTATAAAGGGGCCTTCCAAGATCACTTGGAAGGCAGACAAATTAATACTCATCAACATCCTTACTAGTCCAATAGTAGCGGTGTCAAAGTACAATAAGAGCAAATTATTGATACTTGTGAACTCCTACCAAAACCACCACAGACAGTGTTGCGTCTTCAAAGGACCACAGGACTTCCACTCTAATTAGATTAACCAACAACAGAACACAGCCTGTTGTCATACATATCTACACCAATAGAAGCACATCTGTCTTCATACAGATACCCCATCCTAATATGATTAACTCACCTAATAAAAACAATCACTCTTCTTCTTCAAGAACCAGAAATCTTGATAGTGGTGCTCGCTACAAAAACGAGCTTCCATTGGTGTCAAGTCAAGGCGCTGCCTTGCCTCTGCTGACCCCCGGCTTTGTTGATAAGTGGGGGGATACATGGAGACCAGCAATACAGAGCGCAACCACTCCTTCTGCTTAGAGCTGACTTCATACAAAGCACCCATGATTTTTCTGGAAAGGATCCAGCTCAACATTACTGGGACTGCTGTTGCCATGGGTCAACAACATATGACATAGAGGAGGTGTGCGCCGTTTTGCAAGCATTGCAACATGGTAGACGTAACCTCACTGATCCTCAGGGCAACACCAAGTTTAACTTGTTCCAGATTGATGAGACTACCAATAACCTGAGTAATAACTTCCACAGGTACCAGGATGTCACTTGCACCCAGCTGGGTCAGCTTCTCCAAATAGACCAGAGCAGGGTTCAGGAAGTGCTTGCATATTTTGTGCACCCAGCAATCAAGCATCTGCAACAGCTGGTTGCCAGATAGGAGCTGGAGTTGAACGAGCTCAACTGCTTCCGCTCCAAGCTACAGGCGGCTAACCATGATTTGGTCAGTCAACTGAACGTCAGCTTCACGGCTGTACAGAACGTTGTGGTGGACCTTTGTGACTCCACCGCCTTTGCCCATGGCAGGGTAGACAAGATTTTCAACCAATTCAATAACAAGATTGATCAGCTTGTGGGTGGTGTCCTGGATAATTGAGGGCTAAGCGCACAATGGGTTGCTAATGCAAAAAACCATTGTGTAACACTAAGTCCCCATGTACAGACGTTGGCCAGCAACCAAGATCATGTATATCTGGCTACCCAGCAGGAGGAATTGCACCAGTCAATTAGAGACAATTGTAGCAAGCAGGACACGCGTCACTCCAATTTAGTCAACTATGTCAACAGGATTGCAGAAATGGTCAACAAAATGAAGACCACAAGCCATAGCCATCACACTGTTTGCGACAAACAGGAGGACCATCAGTGCTGCCTAGAGCACACAGAATACGTCAAGGATCAACAAAAGCTATGGGATGTAGTAAAGGATGCACAAAGTTTAACATCTGAGCTGTATGAAGACATAGCAGAGCTTTGCTGTAATCTTGCCGTCACTGAGTTCCAGACCAAGGAACTGTCAAGCCGCCAGGATCTATTAGACAGTACAGTCTTGACAGCAGAGAACAACTACAGCGCCCTATTAGAGCAAGTACAAAGAAATGAGACTTCACGTAAGGAATTCAAAGCTAACGTGCTAGCTAGACTGGCTAGATTGGAAAGTCTAGCCTCCTTGGGAAGTAGTACGTCTTCAGGCAGAAGAGCGTTGCCTGTACCAGCATCAAGCCCAGATCAGCGGAAAAACTCTTCTTCTCCTGACTTCTTTGACCTCTCTCCAGACAGCAAAAGTAACGGATCAGGTGACACCCGCAGAGTTCCTTGAGAAGTAGCAGCCTTGCCACCCCTCACTCCCTTGTCAGTGCCGCATGCCAATAACACTCACACCACTAGAAAAAACAATACAGAATTGACTGTCCCTGACCACAAGTTTAAACTGCTAAACCTGTCAAAGTTTGACAAAAATGGGAACATTAGAACTTTCATCCGCCTCTTTGAAATGTCTATGAGAGGCGCAAGTGATCATATGAAGGCCACCACCCTCATAAACACTCTGGATTTCACCTGTGTGGACATCATCATGCCCCGCCTGCCACTAGACAGTTGGATTTATGAAGATGCACGCCAGTCTGTTATAGAGGAATTTGGTAGCAAGACCAGATTGCAGGCTCAAAAGGTGGAGTTCAGCAACATCTTGTTCAAAAAGTATGAGTCTGTGCAGGACTTTGCCAACCGCTTCTATCATGAAGCGCAAGTTTTTCTAGGTGCTGAGATCCTTTCTAAGTTGAACTGCAGAATCACCATGGGCTGTGCACTGCAACCATACCGGGAATTAGCCAATGTCATGTTCCCCGTATTGGATCAATCCAGCTCAACCCAACAGATCACCAGTTACTTGAGCCGCCTTGGGGCCCAATTCAGAGCTCCAAATAAAGGACAAAATAATTGCTTGTCTACCCCCACCAAGGACAAACCCCGCAGACCCAAGCCTGACAAAGCCGCTCCTGACTCCAATGGTAAATTGGGAAGTGACTACAAGGCAAAGGATCCGCCAGGCCCTTGCCACAAGTGTGGTGAAAGAGGACACTGGGCCAGCGTCTGCAAGGGGGAAGGAGGTGAGTCCTCAGTAAATATGGTGGTCAACCAAAAACAGGATGACCAGGGAAAAGTCAAGGCAAGCCAGTAGAGGAATATACTGAGTCTGCTGCTCCCCCAATTCCAAAGGAACCAGACCGCCAGTCTCCAGAGGTAGCTGGGTCTACTACAGCCCCTCCTGAGACTATAGCCCAAGAGGCATCAACATTTAATCCGCCCTTGGCCACTCAGACGTCCCACTTTGCCCCCAAACAGGAGTTCAAGGAGGATCTTCTACACATGCTTGTGTCAGATGACCTTTACACCATTCCTGCTAGAGGTAGGGGACGCTCAAGGAAGGTTGCACAAAATGCTGTAGAGACAGTTTCCAAACCGTACGCGGCTCAAGTACAAGAAACTTGCCTTGCTTCAGAACCCAGCGTAGCCAGCGACCTGCCTTCCTTGAAAGGAGTCCAATTCTCCCTTCTCATTGAGGCCAACTTCCCCAAGATTGATCAAAGTCTCAAACAGTACTTTGATACTCCGGTACCCTTAGGTGTACACGTATTAAATCTACACTCTGAACTTTACTCTGAATGTACATACACAGATATCTCTGTTAATAAAGTCAAGGTGCGCGCCATAATAAATAGTGGCGCCCCTATTAATATTGTGTTAACCCGCCTTGTCAGGAAGCTAGGTATTTCTCCTGACATTGCGCACACCAGAGTATATGGTACTGCCGGTAAACACACCACCACGTCAGAAGGAGCTTACAGCGCTCTGCCAATGCACTTTGGTTCCATTGCCGTGTCTTCTCCTGCTGTGGTCCTACCCAGCAAAAATTACAATGTGCTCATAGTTACTGCATTCCTACATAAATACAGGGTCAATCTGGACATGAAGGACAACACTCTGACAATCCTGCGCCAGACCATCCCACTGTACTACACACAGGACGCAAAACCACCAGCTAAGGTAAAACCTAGCATCAATCTGGCATACAAGGGCGGCGTGGTGGCAGTTCCCTACACCTGTACAGGGAAAAAGGAAAAGTGGCTGACAACCCAAATCAAGGAGCACAAAGAAATTTCACTCCGCTCAAGATCAACTCTTACACTTGGATCTGGTCAACAGCAGGTTATCAACACGGGTTTAACCTTGGATATCCCCGCAGGATTATATGGTGAAGTTCATCAGCCTTGGGGATGTTCAATATTTGAACTGTGTATTGCCCCTGGGATAATCATTCCTGGCTATAGCAAAATTCCTGTCCTACTGGCTAACCTTCAAGGACATGACATCCACATCAAGAAAAACCAGGTTGTAGGATTTGTTCATCTTCTACCAGTTGAAGAACTGGACAGCTTTAAATGTATTGAAGACCTGTCTGAAATGGGTCTCCCTGATCAATTTGAAGCCGCCGCTTATGTGACCACTCCATTGGCTGATTTATCTTCCCTCAATGACACGGAACAGGAACAAGCCAGCGCCCTCTTTGAAAAATATTGTTGCATATTTGCGGAAGACGACTTTGATCTGGGGTGCGCCAATGAGGTCACTCATCACATCGACACGGGGGATAGCAAGCCTGTCCGCCTTTGGCCAATTTGGCGCTCAAAGGCCAGTGAAGAGACTGTGAGCAATGAAATCCATCAACTTCTAGACAGAGGCATGTTGATCCCATCCAAGAGTCCCTGGGCGTCACCCATCCTGATAGTAAAAAAGAAGGATGGGAGTAATCAGGTAATAATAGACTACTGGCGTCTGAACTTGATAACCAAGAAGAACTTGTACCCGATGCCCATGATTGACGACACACTGGATTGACTTAGAGGGGCCAAGTACTTCTCAGCAATGGACCTCATATTGGGGTACTGGAAAATCAAGCTTCCACCCAAGGAACAAGAGAACTGCGCCATAATTACTTCACAGGGCCTTTTCTAGCCAACCCAAATGCCACCAGGGTTGTGCAATGCACCTGCCACTTTCCAGCGGGCCATGGACATCATACTGGGTGATCTCAAGCTCTCCTGTGTCCTAGTTTACTTGGACAATATCAATGTGTTCTCAAAAACCTTCATTGAACACCTTGAGCATTTGGAGGCCGTCTTCAAGAGATTGGTGGACGCCAATTTGAAGATCAACCCCCAAAAATGTCAATTCTTCAAGGATCAGTTAGAGTACCTTGGATTTGTGGTTGATACATCAGGACTTTGCCCTCAGCCGGCTAAAGTGGAGGCAATTACCAAGATGAAGCGGCCCAAAAGCAAACATGATATCCAGGTCTTCTTGGGGATGGTAGGCTACTAATGTCGCTTTATCCCCAACTTTGCCTGTACTGGCAAACCTATGTTTCATCTACTGAAGAACAGGGTCCCCTTCCTATGGACAACAGCCTGCCAAGACACTTTTGACGCCCTCTGCACTAGCCTGTCCTCCAGTCCAGTATTGATGTATCCAGACTTCAGCAAACCTTTTATTGTACATATGGATGCCTCTTTATCAGCTTTAGGAGCCGTCCTTTCCCAATTGAATGACACAGGGGCTGAACACCCAGTGGTCTATGCTAGCCGCTCTCTGAATGTACATGAGCGCAACTACACAGTCACTGAAAGGGAATGCCTCGCCGTAATATATGCCTACAAGCAATTTAAAGTATACTTGCACGGGGTACACTTCACTGTGGTCACTGATCACGCCAGCCTCAGTTGGCTGCAAAATCTCCAGGAGCCAGAAAAACGCCTTGCCCAATGAGCGTTAAAACTTTAGGCTTTTGACTACAATATAGTCCACTGTCCTGGCACCAACCACCAGAATGTGGACTGTTTGTCAAGACTTCCTACAGTTGCTATAGTAGCAACTCAGGCTGACCTGCTATATGAAAAAATGCTCACCAACAAGTTCAAGGACAAACCAGAAGAAGTACAGGCCATCCTCTGTGAGCTCTGCAAAGACTGTAAGGTGGAGAACCAAAAGCTGTATAAGTACCACAATGGTGTCAAATACATCTTTTCCAGACCTTCACAGTAGTTGGATCTGAAAATGGCCGCTCACAAGGCAGTGGGTCATGGCAGCTTAAGAAAAACAGTCCACCAGCTTCAACAACATTATTACTGGGAGTCACTTCTTTTTGACGTGAAGGAAACTTTAACCTACTGTAAAGAATGTTAGCACAAAAAACCCTTCACCGGTAAGCATCAATACAAAGCAATAGAGCCCAAGTTTTCTTGGCATACTGTTAGTATAGACATGGTTGAGTCATTGCCATTGTGTGTTGGTCGGTTACGTTGCATTATTGTGGCAATTGATCACCTCACAAAATGGGTGAAAGCCAGAGCGCTGCAGCACGTCAGCGCCAAATTGACAGCCAGGTTTGTATTAGAACAAATTATCCATTGACATGGCTGCTCTCAGTTTGTTCTTACCGACAACGGAACAAACTTCACTGCTCATGTAATTCCAAAATTAAATGAGCTCATGGGTGTAAGGATAGTGCTCTCTACACCCTACCATCCAGAATCAAATGGGATGATTGAGAGAGCTAATGGCACTTTAGTCAACATTCTGCGAAAGCTGGCAGATTCCCAAACTTCAGAGTGGTATCTCTTCCTGCCTGCTGTCGTGTTTGCATACAACATCTCTATTCACAGAACAACTGGCTTTTCTCTGTTCTAATTAACATATGGACATCATCCAGCAATCCCAAAAATTCTGTTTTCAGCAATGGGAGATCTGGGTAACATAACATATCAACAATATATGTCTAGGTTAGCCGACACACTCATCAAGTTTTAGGCTGAAACTTTCACTGAAACCTCCCTCACCAGGAACAAAGGACGCAAGACTGACAATAAAAATTGACGCGCCTTAGCTGAATTTAAAATTGGCACTCAGGTTTCATACCACAACAGAGTTGTGGGGCAGGCTCATAAGCTCAACAGCATCTGAAAAGGACCTTTCAAAGTCATTGAGAAAACCTCTTCCAATGCTTACACAATCAAGGACCTGGCCAATAGAAGACTCATCAACAGAGTCCACGCCAGGTTCCTCAAGCCATATTATACCATTAAAAATATTGGCTCACAATAAAGTTAATAAAATAAATTCTAAAAAATAAAATATATAGGAAAGAACTTTATTGCAAACAACTAAGGATTGCCCTCTTGATACTTGGGGTCCTCTTCATCACCTTCGGAAACAGCTATTTGAGTACTCCCTCTCTGGCACCTTTGCACCACCTGCCTCAGGCTCTAGAGGCTTACAAAAGGAAACTTCCTCCCCTCAGCGAACCAGAAAGTGGCGGCCTGCAGCCAGAGTCTCGTTCACTTGGGATTACCTGCGAGAAGCAAACAAAGGGAATTGGGATCTTCCCGGAGATGGCATCAGCCCGCCAGAGCCCAGCGTCCAAGGGGAAAGCTACAACAGGACCACACAATCCAACATGAAGTCAGAGATATACCAATAGCAGCAAGACAATGGCTTTTAAGACTGCCCAGCTTGTTGCGGACCTTCTCCCACTGGGCTGCCATATTGATTGCAGTAGTCATTGACAGGCTAAGATCAGGGGTAAGCATTATGTCCCCACATAACACCATCCCACAAACTTCCTGTTGCTTGGCACCACTTTTGATGTTGGCATAAACGCTTTGGGCCACACGATAAATACGGCTGTCCCGCGTATCGGAGTTGTCCACACTAGCGACAAGTACAGCATCAGAAACCCCGCCAACGCGCCAAACCAAGAAGAGAAAACCCACAAGCCAAAGTTCAGCACATAACTTTGACAGGCCTTGCTCACCTCGCCTGTGTCACCAGTGGCCACCAGGAGCTCTGCCAACTGATTGCCTAACCGCCCCGCCAAGTTTTTGTCCTCCACACTATGAAAGCCCTTGCTCAAATGATTGATGCGCCACTTAAAACCATGATGCGGGCGCTGCGCCATTACCACAAACAGGAACTGAGGAATTATATTCATTCTCACGTAAAGCTGGGAAATGGAAAACCCCTCATCATCTAATTGGAGCAGGGGCATGGTTCAAAGTCAGGCAGCCCAGCGTCCAGTGAACAAAAAGTAAAAGCGCCCGAGAGAGGGTCCATGACCAAAGGCTCTCTCTCCAAATTTTGGGGGCGGTGCGCGCTGAACTAGCCTGAGGCTCAGCGAGACGCTTTTCACCCCCAACAGAAGACCGCCCTGCTGACTCTACCTCCATCGAGATCTCTTCACTATTTTCACCTGGCATTGAACTTTCCAGCCCAGACCAGAGTGAACCGGTTTCCTCCTGCCAAAACCCACAGAGCAACACCACCTTGGCTTCCTTGGAGAGCCCACGGAAATGCTAGTGGTTCTCTTCTGATATCTGTGCCACCATTTGGCGGGCATCCCTCTTGTTACTAACACCAGAGTAATTGGAAATATTGCTCATATTCCAGGCTAAAAAAGAATTTTCAAAGGGTATATAGCTCAGTCAAGTGGGGAAAATGTCAGAAAATCCTGATTTATTAGGGTTGACTGATCCAAATCCCTATTACTGAAGCTGTGGGTTGATTTTGGACGCAACACAGCCAAAGTGACACAGTATTCTGGAATACATAGAAACTATAATAAGGTTGATATAGTTTTCAACTCAGAGACACCTGAGACATTCCGGGTCTCAGGTCACAGGCCAATCCAGAAGCTTCTATAATTAGATGCTAAGGATTCCAGATTCTGAATAGAATGCAGACCTGACCCAGAGACAGATCAGGGAATTACAACATCCTGTTTCACCGAGAGTTGAGACAGAAGACCACCTGTGCAAACATTGCGCATTACACCGAGCTCAAGGGCAGGTTAGCCAAATTGGGTGTCAACTTAGTTGCCGTAACTAAGTCAAGAAATATCTGGGCTAAAGAGGAGAAATCAGCAGCCTAGAATATTACCTCATCCCAAATTATTATTCGAGTTTTGGGATCTAACTCTAGGGGATGAAACTAGTAGCTTGGGGATGATAGGCTAGCTAGTAAGAATTGTCCGCAGCTAGACGCCAGTTTGGCCGCTAGCTGTCAACTATAAAGGGGCCTTCCAAGATCACTTGGAAGGCAGACAAATTAATACTCATCAACATCCTTACTAGTCCAATAGTAGTGGTGTCAAAGTACAATAAGAGCAAATTATTGATACTTGCAAACTCCTGCCAAAACCACCACAGACAGTGTTGCGTCTTCAAAGGACCACAGGACTTCCACTCCAATCAGATCAACCAACAACAGAACACAGCCCGTTGTCATACATATCTACATCAATAGAAGCATATCTGTCTTCATACAGATACCCCATCCCAATATGATTAACTCACCTAATAAAAACAATCACTCTTCTTCTCCAAGAACCAGAAATCTTGACAGCATTGTAGCTAGGGATCTTCGGCTCAGCCCCAGCTAGCTTCCAGCTCTGGGCCGCTCCAGCCAGAGCGGAAATACTCAATATTTAAACATTTTGAAATAAGTCTTTTGAATCGGGTGACTCAGAGCCAAAAACTGGCTGTGGCTGCCTGGGGCTTGGCTGAAGCAGTCCTGATTGTAACCAACTTTTTTTCGTAAATCCAAGGATATAACATCTGAATTATTTACCAGTTCCATTAATCTATAGCGAAGTAAAATATATTTCTGATGGCTTAACAAATTGAAAAAGGCATTTATGGTATCCAATGTTAAATGTTATGACGTGAATGCCTATTTTTGCTGGGCTTTCATAATCCAAGCCGAAGCTTCTTTGACTGTCTTTTCAATCAATTCGGGGTCCTTTAGAATTTCTTTCATCTGATTCTTTTCGGGAACATCAAGGCCTTTAGAGAAAGCTTCATGTTCTTCGAGGCGACTTGACCAAGCCTGTACATTAGGATACACAGACAAATCAATACCAGCCCATGGGGCCAAAAAAATCCTAGCTTAATTAGATTTTGAGAAACAACCCAATTACCAAGGGTATAAGGAAATCTCTGCAGCAGTTATTCTGTCCCCGACAAGGTATTTTTTATTTTGTAGTTTCGATTCAACAACCTAAATGACTAAGTATGTACAGCTGAAGGATTTGATTTTACCGATATAAGCCTCTTAGATTCTTCTTGATAACGCTTGATTCCATAGGGAATCTTCTCGGGTGCATAGCGGAAAAAGTGATTTGCCTGTCCCATCATGGGGCCTACGCCACCCATTTGAAACATCAACTAAAAACAATTTGAATACATTGGACAAAAATTTACTTACCCATTGAATGGCTTCCGATCTCAGCTTGGGATCCTGAGGGAAAACCTTATGTTCCTTGTCGTAGGTTTCTGCTAGATAGATGATGATAGCTCCAGATTCAAAAACAGCAAAGTCTCCATTTCTGTGGTCAACAATGGTTGGGATACGCCCATTTGGATTGATTTTTAAAAACCACTCTTCTTTCTGTTCATTCTTTTCAAAAGAGATGTCACGAACCTTGTATGGTATGTTAAGAAGCTCGAAGGTTATCGAAGCCTTGTGGCCATTGGGAGTTCCGTGGGTATAGAGAGTAATATCGGGTGCTGACATCTTTTTGAAAGAGGTATTCAGACTTGAAAATTTTCTTATAGAAAATTTAAAGCTGGTGTTACTTTGCCCGAAAAGCTTAAGCATAAATTGTGGTGATACCCTAATCAAAATTAAGGTGACGTATTAGCACCTTGCTTAAACTTTACTTTTAGTTGACCCAATGTTCCACGTAGTCAGAATAAAGCTCACCCCTGAAATACTGTCATGTTTCAGTCCAACCTTCTGATCTGACCATTGGTGAGGTTTTAAGCCTGGCGCTGCAGTGAATGTTAGTCCGTTAACCATAACGAACCTTTGTAACCAGTGCTACTTCAGCTAAGCTTTGGGCAGCCACGGCTAGCTTCAGGCTCTGAGTTACTCTCGATCAAAGATTTCTTTCATAATGCTCAAATATATAATAACTCCGTCCTGACTGTAGCGGCCCAGAGCCGGAAGCTAGCCGATGCTGAGCCGAGACATCCCTATTTGTAACTGGCAAATAACAAATACCCCACACTTCAGGAAATAAAATTGTCTTAACGATATAAAAATCAATTACTTCGTATCCTTATTCAGTATCTCACAAGCCCAATAGGAATATAGACTTTTGGTTTGAAATCCCATCATCCATAATAGATTTCAGAATGATTAAATGCCATATAGTACTATAGTGATTCATATAATACCTAAATATAAACCCCGTAAGCATAGTAAAAAATCAACTTGAAATAGGGGGTTGGATAAATTGTGAGCTTTGTGGGTGAAATGATGATGGGTTCAATAATGTTTTATGTTGGAAATTGTAGAACGGGATAGTTGTGCTGCGGTAGGGGCATGACATCTAAAAATGGTATCTTAACATACACTATCTCAAATTATGCTATTTTGAAGCTGATAGTAAATACGGTAGCTTGATTTATGCAATTAATAGCAAAGGCAATAATGTCATAACTGTGCTGTTTTAGCAGAGTTACAAAGGGAAAAATATTTAGAAACTAGATAATATTTTTTATTGAGAGATAGGTATTATATAGTCATTGCGAGTCATGGATAACAGGAACATGATTGTGTTGATCACACGGTGGGATGGTGAAGGGGGTGGCTTGATCCTGGTAATGAGTCAAGCGCCAAAAGGAGGTATCCATTGTAAGGGATCATCATTTGTTCATGTTGTTGGATTTGGAAATTTGAGTTGGCTTCCTAGTCTGGCTCCAAGTGACTGGATTATTGGATTTTGGGTCACAAACCTGCTTACTTGGAACCTTGCTGGCAGGTTGAGCCTGCTGTTTTGACAAGAACATTACTCAGATAAGCCCCATGACCCCCATGATGTACATGGACAGTATGTGGCTTGTCATGATACTATATATTATTCTATATTCATATTCAATAAAGTATCATTCTTTTATTAAATTTTTCCCTTATTTTGTTTATTATACTTCCCAGAAGTATAAACTTGATAGTGGTAGCACAGGTAGGTTATTCACACCTAAAAAACTTTAAGAAAAAATTCCTCTAGAGAAAAAGATCCAGCAAATGGCCCTTCTCACAGGTTAGAGAGTTTAGAAAAAGGAAAGGACATTCCTGCAGGGTTCATTGTCTTCAATGGCATCCTTATTCCTATCAAACATTTAATCTCCTCAACACCCGTAAACTCCTGAAACTGCCTCTAACTTCAGGCTTGCAGTCAACTTAGATACCCAGCATTGTATTTCAACATCTACGCTCAGCAGAAATTGAGACGTTTACAGGACTATGTTGAGAAAATGCCAACCTCTGGATTAATAGCAAGTAAAGCAAGTTTACACAAGTGGGTTATCCCCAAAGAATCCGGGACAGTGAGATTGCCCTTTGTTTCACAGGGACTGCCTCATTTTCTTTAAGCAAATGGCTCAAACAACACCCTGATCAAAATGAAAACTGGAAAATGTTCAAGGCTGCTTTCCTCAAAAAATTTGCCATGAAAAGACTCTGACATAGTAATCATGACAGAACTCAGAACCTTCAAGATGACAAGATCAATTGAGGAGTACATTGCAGTGTATGAAGACTTACGTGACCAAACCCCCAACACCATCAACTTTGATGAAGCTGGACCACAATTTGACTTCTAAATTGGCCTCCCCACACACATTAGACATCAGTTTGATAGGACCTGCTGCAAGAATATCCAAAATGTATTCTTGGAAGGAAAACACACAGCCCAAAAAATCTGATGACTTACATGCAACAAACAAATGAAAGGAGAGCCCCACAGCAAAGAAGGACCCTCAACCTAACAAGCAAAACAACCAAGCCAATAACACCCATCCCTGAAATGTGAACCACACCGCTCAAGCTAACCAAGCAAGCACTGAAGACACAAACAAGGAGGGAAAAGATCAGGGGAGTGCTTAGGCAAGCCACTCTCCCCTAATTTACAAGACTTGTATAGGGACCAAGATGTGGATTCAATCACCATGATCCAAGTACCCTCCAGCAATCCTTTACTGTTTGCTGCCCAAAATGGAAATAAACTCCTCACTTATACTTTCCAATTTTGCAGGTATCAAGGCACATCAGTGCTTGACACTGGAGCAGACCAATCCCTTGTTGAATTTTTTTCCAACTTTCTGAAACTACACACAGCCTGGATCAACATCAAGAGAGTTGTCATGGCAGATAACAGAAGTACACCATCAACATAGAAGCAAAACCTTTCTGCAGCCAATTTGGAGACATTTAAACTATGCTTAGTGGCCCTATCATACCAATTCCCAAGTATGACGTTATACTTGACCAGGATTGAATAAGAAAGACCAAACCTCAAATTGACTGGGATGGCGCTACCCTCACCATACAATGAGGCAAGGTGCACTACCATGTCTATCCAACTCATCTTGACACGCTTATGAAAGACCACATTTTTGTAAAGATCATGGAAGCCAGAGAGGAAAAGGAACCCAGCCAAATCAATTGGAACTCCTTCACGTATGAGGTTATACACTTTAAAAGCACAGAAAGCAGATGTGAGAAAGACCCAATCCAAGCACAGCTAGTCATTTAACTTCCTTTCATTTTACAAGAAACTTTACCAGGGTTACCACCCAACCAAGGCATACATGTCAGGATTGACAATTCTTCTTCTCTGAAAACCTGGGCCCGGGAGCAGGAATCAAACATCAACCCTGGACCCCCCTGGGTTGCCAAGCCTGTGGACTGCAGGAACGCCCGCCTGCGCTTTTCTGGGATTGAGCCCCCACAAGCTGATACTGAGAATGTTGGCCCATGCAGTGAAACAAGCTAAAACAAGGAAATTATTGCACCAAATGGAAGACTAATCACAGCGCCTAATGAAGGTACTGATTTGGCAACTATTAGCTTCATGAACTTGAAGTCTACACTAGCAACCAATCAGGAGCCAACCCAGGAAAGAGGCACGGGCCTGCGGCCTGGCCCCATGACCACAACACTAAAGCAAGATAATCAGGTAGCCAAATTGAGATTCTTGACCAATGAAAGAACTCCCAGGCCAAGTGCCATTTTGCTGCCATTAAACGCAAGCACCCAGTTCCCCCAGGCCTGCCTTTCCCAATGCCCTGATGAACCCCCCATGGAAAATGTTAAGTTTGGAGGTGGGGTGCTATATAGACCAAAGTACCCCGCGCTCCAAACTTATTGCCATTTTTGAATAAAGGTTATGTTATTTTGGCTCACATAGCTATTGCCTTATTTTGTATTTGCTATCTACAAATTCAGTTCAAGATCTTCTGGGCTGCCTGCCCCTCTGCTCGCTGTTTTCTGTCCTCCTGGTGTACCCTTTGGACCCGTCCATTTTACCGACTACCCTCTGAAGTCTGAATACAAGGTATACACCCTGGAAAAGATACTCAAACTCGATCCTTTGTCCTGCATACAATCTGCAGTTAGATACAACTGACAAGGCTCGTGGATATTTTCAACACCCAAGTTGTTCAGAGGGAAATTCAATTATCTCCCTGCTTACAACATCCATGTGGAACTGCCCATGACATCCAAACCTATGCCTGCTTCCTTGCCCAACTTCCTAACTGACCATACTGGCAAGCTGTTTGGGATTGTGTAAATCATCCTCACAGGGGTGATTGACACTATAATCCCAGCTGCCGGCCTGTGGTCCTGGGTGGGAAAGTCTGCCTCCTACCTTTTTAAGTTAGCTCCTCTCTTGTGGTGGGCATTGCCCACAAAAAACCTGGCCCAGGTCACCCCTGGAAACAACGGGCCAGCTGCCCAAGACTAGATCCCTGACAATACAACACAAAAAATTACCTTAAAGGAAGTGTACCAAAGGCAGAGTCCCATATACCTCCTAACACCACAAGAAGATTGGCCCTAAAAGCCTATCTTGAAAAAGTCATTGAGAAAGGCCTCATTTAACCTTCAAAATTGCCTTTTGGTGCTGCTGTCTTCTTTGTAGAAAAGAAGAATGGTGGACTCTGCCTAGTCACAGACTACAGAGCGCTTAAAAAGGTCACAATTAAGAACATGTATCTCCTGCTCCTGATTGATGACCTTTTTGATGCCATGGAGGGGTCTCAAGTCTTCACAAAAATTGACTTGACAGCAGGCTATCACCAGATTTGCGTGAAACCTGAAGATATACCAAAGACTGCATTCAGAATCAAGTACGGGTCCTTTGAATGTGTAGTTCCTAATTTTGGCATGACAAACTCTCCCAGCATCTTTGTGACTTTCATGAACAAGGCCTTCAAGGAATACATAAAAAAAGCAATCATATACCTAGAAAACATAATTATCTACAGTCCAACAGTAACACAACACTGGAAAGACGTCTGCCTAGTCCTCTGCTCCCTCAAAGAAAACCAACTCATTGTCAAACCTTCAAATGCAAATTTTCTTGTCTGAACTCCCATTCCTTGGTCACATTATCAGTAAGGACAGAATTAAACCAGACCCATAAAATATACGCGCCATAACTGACATGCCAGCACCAAGGAACAAGAGCAAGCTCCAAAATTCCTTTCCACAGTAGCCTATGTCAGAAGGTTTATCCCTGACTGGGGTGCCTTAACTGCCCCCTTGTCTTCAATCACAGGCAAGACAACCAAGTTTATATGGACACCATTAAGAGACCAACATTTCCAACAACTCAAAGAACATATGGTCACTACACCTATCTTATAATATACAACCATGAAGAAATATAAAAACTGGAAATTAATGCTTCTGACTACGCAATCTGAGGTGTAAATTGAATTCAAACTGCAGAAAAGGGCTTCTTCCCTGTAGTATACAAATCAAGAAAGTTCTCTGATGGTGAACAAAGATATCCAATACATGACAAGGAACTGGCAGCTATTGTGCACTGTCTCATGAAGTGGCAATGCTACCTGGAAGGTTCACAAATAATCAAAGTGCTACTGACCATAAGTCATTGATATTCTTCAAAACCCAAAAACATCTATCCCAAAGACAAGCAGAATGAATGAGCCGTATCCAAAGGTACCCAATGACAAATGAATATAAGCCAGGCAAAGAAATGCTCACTGCCAACATCCTATCAAGGCTGTTGTGGGTTTCCTGATCACTAGTCCCCAAAGTGTGTCCTGGGTCATAGCCAGGGACTGGCTTGGAGGAGTTATCATTTACTAGTAGAGAGTGTTGGATAGCTAGAAGTTTTTACTGAGCCTGCATTAAAAAAACCCTTCCAATACTTTTTCTATTGTTATTCAGGCATCCCCACCATGAACTTGTACTTCAGCTGGGACTAAAATTTCTGTAGGTCTGTACCAGTTTTTCAGCAACCTTATAAAATCATTCCCAATGAACTCCTGTCCCATATCCGTCATTCCAAGGTGTCTATTCAACCTCTCTCACACTTCCTGGGAGATTTTACTATTGGTAAACCTTCTACAACTTTTAAAATAGGTATCTTCCTCCCCTTGGCCAGGGTAAAAGATGTGGGGCAATTCACTCATGGGGTATCTGTACTACTTAGAACTTTGGGCAGGGGTCAAAGTAGGCTTTTATTCATGGTCAGAAGAAAGATCTCCTTAGAAACCTTCTGATATATTGCCTGGGGACTGGGAAACAATAGGGATTTGCCAATACCTTGGAGACCTTTAACAATATCTTGGATTACTGCTCTTGAGTCTTTGGCTTCTGCACTCCACTCCAACTCCAACTCTTTTATTACCAGCTCCAGCTCCTTTATCTTGGGCTCCTGCACCAGTATCTTTGGCTTCTGCACCTTTGTCTTATTCTTAAGCCCTCTTTGGAGTCCTTGTGGCCTTTGTAATCCACTTGTGTCAGTCCCTGAAAAGCCTCAGATAGCTTCTCCTTTTATAGCTCCTTGTTTCAGTCCTGATTCTCAATCAGAACTCTTGTTTTCCAAAGCTTAAAATATCCATTTTTCTTTCCTCTACAATATATCAACATTATTCCTTACTTTAACCAATAAAGCCCATGGATTTCCTTCTTCTCCTCATTTTTTAGGCTTTAAATCTTCAGTCAAAGCCCTCAAAAAAGTGATAAAACAGACTTTGACCTGCAGCCAATCTTACGCACAAATTCAACTGTTTTTCTTAAATTTTTACCCAAATGTTTGCTCTTGACCCTGGTTCAAACCTGGCGCTGTCTTGCTCTGATAAGCAACTGCTCCACATTTCAAACAAATCTGCTGCAATTCCCATCATGTGTCTCTGGGCAAACTTGAGCGCTTCCACATATGTTTTACTTAGGGGATTTTTTAACCTAATTTCTTCAACGTTTATCCAAGTTTCCCTTATTTTCTTCAGTATTTCACCACTTTGAACTTGCCTGCTGCTTGACTTTTGTCTCTCTTAATCATTTTGGCAAGTTTCCAAATTTTGTTTTCACAGCTTCTTTAACCTGTTTCTGGCCTTTCTCTAGCTCCTTTTCACTCAATCAGCTCTTAATAATTTATAGTTTAATTCCTGTAAAATATTTCTTCTTTTCTCTCTCTTTTAACCATATGATAATTAATACAATCTTTATATCATATTTTTTGGCAGCATTGAATAATTCTTTAACTGCTTCTTTACTATTATTTTCTCTTTCAAGAAAAAAAAACCAGCATTCCAGCTCATGTATTCATTCCAGCTAGTCCTTCTGAGCCATTTTCCAGTTCCTTAGCCAGGCCTTCACCATGATCTCCTGGTCCTTCTTTATCCATCAACAGTCCTTTTCAGTCTTAGCAAACAGTACTTTCCCGTCAGCACTCAGTCCAGTCTTCACCATGAACCACCTAGTTTCCAATTCTCACAATGATCTCCTAGTCCCTCAACTAGTCTTCAATGCAATCATACAGTCCCTCTTACTAGTCTTCACTGTAGATCCTACTATGAACCGCCTCAGTCTCATGATTACCCCTGATACCAATATCTCAGACTCAGACAGTTAGTCTACAGGGCTATTAACGCTTTGCTGGGCCCCTTACAAGTGTTCTTCACCTGGGCCATTCAGACACAGACAATCCTCATGTCTTCAAAGTTGTCTTTACTCACTCAGGTGATTAAGTCTGAGCTTTCAGTTGCAAATTAATAAGCTTTACTTCCCAGAGGCCTGATCACACCAGGTTCTGAAGCTGCTTTCCCAAGCAACCACTCTGGTGACACCCCTGAGCATATCCATGCCCTCCAATAATCACTTTGGGACCTCCCCAAAGCTCCCATGGAAACATAGATGAAGAAACCCTACCAGTCTGTTAAGTAAGGTGCTTGCTCACAGACCTCCTGTAAGCGCACAAGGGCGCATAGAACTATCATAGCTCCACCCCCTTCCCTGGAAGCCTGTGTTAACTGCTAGGGTGGTCCACTCCCCAACCCTAGCAGCCAGCATTCCCTGCTGGGTGGAGACACTTAACACGCCCACAGAAGCCAACAGTAACTGCTAGGCTGGTTCATCATTTGCCTCTAGTAGTCCCTTGTTACCTACCAGGCAGGCCTCACCTTCCCTAGTAGCCAATGCTCCCTACTAGGCCTATACATGTCTTAAAACTACAACACATAATTGATTCTCAGTGTTGTGTCTTTATTTGAAGACAAATCAACTCTTGCCTGAAAAAATGCTTCCATGTGGATTGTCATAGCTGTACAACAAACATATCTTATGTGCAGATGGGGACCCCAATTGGTCCATGTTAATCATGGGTAATCTCCAAGAAGATTTCCCACCTGGAACACCAATGAAAGTCCAAGAGAAAGTCCTCAAGAACAAACATATTTTTAAAAACAAATATGGCATGCTGCACTGAATACTCCCAAGTGGTGATACCGTGCCCTACGTCCCACCAACATGAAAGATTGACACCATCCTCCAATACCACAGAGACCTGGGACACACCTGTATCCAAAACTTACATGAGTATCTCAAAACACGCTACTGATGGCCCAATATGTTGGACAATATCAAAGAGTTACTGGAACAATATAAGTTCTGTGAAAAGTATGCTCAATCAAAGGCACCACCCAAATCAGTACTACCAGTCTCCATCACACAACTCTTCAAGGTGTGGTCACTGGATATTGTAGGACCAATGCCTGGCAATAACAAAGGCAAAAATTCCATCAACAGCTATTGACTATGCAACCAGCTGGCCTGTGGAACAAGCTACAAAAGAACATAAAGACAATGAATTGAGATAATTTATTGGAAAATAAATGATAGCTAAGTTTGTGAAACCTGATCTTCTGATCACAGAAAGAGGAACAAAACTCAAAGCTATTGACACCAATATCTACCTTGCCAAGAATGGAATAAAACATACCATAGCCAGCCCCTATCACCTGCAAGCAAATGGAAAATTAGATAGACTAAATGGCTTGCTAGTAGAGGCCCTCAGTAAATTATCTTCTAACAATCCAAAATCCTGGTTTGACTTGCTACCAACAGCACTTATGATGTTTAGAACACAAGTTAACTGCATTACAGGCAAAGGCCTGTATAAACTTGTCTATGGGCATAAGCCTGCCATTGTTAGCAAAACCTCATTACCACATTGACCTCTGCTCAAGAAAGTGTCAGACAATAGTGATCCTGACGTAAAATGCGCCAGGAAAGACCAAGAGGACAAGGAAAAGGAAAGAGTTGAGAGAGAAGCAATCCTACTACAACAAGAACGCTTCCATATTGGGTGCAAGATCTGGGTTGTTGACCACAATCAACATAAGTTGAATCCAGGGTTATGTGGGCCAGGCATTGTCATGGAGGTCAAGCCCAAAAATACCTACCTCATCAAAGGAATTAGAGCTCAAACTGAATTAAAACACATGCACCACAACCAACTCCGCCTGTGTAAAGCAAGAACAGCTCAATGCAACTCCAGACTCCCTGTTCCCAACACTAAACTAGATTAATACCAAGCCTGTATCCCTGACACTCTCAAGAAAATTCCTAAGGATTCACCTTCTAGCACCCCAGGTGGGATGTTTCAACATATTTGATTACTCCCTCTCAGGGAATTAACACCCCAAGTAGCTCACCAAATGAGTCACTGAATGGCTTGCCAACTAATAATTAAGTCAGTGGCACCACTATCATTTGACCATCTATTACAAGGATCAAACAATACAGATCCTAAACAGAACATAACTTAGACAAGCCTTGTGACTTAAGAGGAACAATTACTTGGATAAGCCCCATGACTACCATGACGTACATGGACATTATGTAAGTTCCTATGATAATATATAATACCCTATATTCATATCAAACAAAAAGTATCATTCTCTTCTTAATTTCCCCCTTTATCTTGTTTTATATACTTCCCAGAACTATATACTTGACACTTTGAAGATTAGACATAAGCCAAAATTCTAAGTTGCCCCTTAGCATAGGTTAAATTCTTGTTTTTATAAATTTGAAATTTTTTAGGTAGTTATTACTTGAATTTCATTTTATATTTCAAAAATACCTTTTTGTTTCAAAGATTTGTTTATATTTTTAAACTATTAATTCCATGGAGATTTTCCAAATATAGACATATCTTTTGTTAATAATAAAAATTTCTTAAACACTTTTCTTACATAGTGATTTTGGGATTCTTGTGTCATATATATGCTTCTGGGAAGTATAATAAACAAGATAAAGGGGAAAATAAGAAGAGAAAATGATAATTTATTGGGTATGAATATAGGATAATATATAGTATCATGGAAATCCACATAATGTGACAGAAATTGTCAGATAGTAAGAAGCAGTCCCTAGGTGGTGAGGAATCACCACCCAGATCCACATAGAGTTGATGATTAACCACCAACAAAGCTTCAAATATTGTTTTGTGAACTTTCCAAAAGATACACTAGGGTTAAGCAAAATAGTAAATCCTAACCAAAGGAGCCCAAGATAAATAAACTGGGATAAAAAATGAGTCTTTGGCGTAAAATTAAGGACAGTGAGATGATATGAATGTCTCAACTTCAGATACAGTGGGGAAAACTCCTAAATTTGCAGGCATTTGATTGACATTGGGCAGAGGCAGCAACAAAGTACCAACAGCGGGGCTCAACTTCCCATAATGAATCTGCCAAGAATTAAATTTTAGGGAATGTAGAGCAATAGGCCAACTACAGGATGAATTTCAAAATAAGATTAGACCAGAGGATATTTGATTTTTATTGAGTAAAATTTTGGGAGGACTAAACTCTTAAAGTTTAAATAGTGAAAATTAATCAATATATATATTGAAATTGACTTAGTAATACCACCTGGATTCTTAGCTCCTATATCTTCTGCATTGCCAAGTGAATACCTGGTCCAGTTTGCAAAGAACCCTTGGATGACCAACTTCTGATGACTGTGCTGATAAATAAGGTCATATCTGGTGTCTCTCATATTACAAAAATTTATCAACATAGGCTTGCAAGGGGGAATTGACTGCACCTGGCCAACTGGAGCGGCTGTAACCCATTTTTATCAACCTTTTGATTTAGACCCATTAAATAAGTTTATTTTGTTAACTTTTTCCAGCCTTTCAAGCTTTCTTACTTGGACAGATAATTCCTGGCATTATGGAACTACTGTGACACTACCCTCTGCTTTAGCCTGGGGCGCAATACTGCTATCAGGGAGATGGGACAAGGAGAATTTATTGTGAGCAGGAGGAAGATTAATTGCTAAAAGAGTAAGCTTGGGATGACCAATAGCTGTTGGGTTGCAATTATAGAACTCTTGTATGAGCTCTGTGGAATAGGGAAAATTGTAGTGTGAAACCCAAGAATTTTTGGAATCAGGATAACCTTTCCAAGAAACCAAATACTCCAGTTAGCAGTGTTCTTCCAGGAAGCCAAAATACAGTTTAACTTGTAATCTGGTTCACCTTCAATGTGAATGGGTTGGAAAGAAAGCACCTCCACGCTCTTGAAGAGGGTGAGTAAGCATTTGTGGAAAGTATAGAAAATATTAAAGGTTGGAGGTAAATCTAACCAATATGCAGAGTGACCAATTTGATGTTCTAATTTGAAAGGACCAACCTGCTTAGGGCCTAAAATGCAACATGTGGCCTTCAACTTCATATTACAAGCATCAACCATGACTAGATCACTTGGCCTGTAAGTCAGACCCTCCTGGCGCTTGCAATCTGAGTATTCCTTGTAAGTTGTCACAGCTGCAAGGGTAACCTGAAGCTCCTGATGAACCTGCTTCAATGTAGCAGCTTGATCAGTTGCAGCTTTCACGTTGATAACCAGGAAAGGACCCATGTTGAACAAAGAATTGTAGCCCATATTGGCATAGAATGGCAATATCTGAGTTGACATGTGTGAGGTGTTATTATATGTAAATTCTGCCATAGGTAAATTTGCACACCAATCATTATGTTGTGAATTAGTTTAGCAACGTAGGTAAACCTCCAAACTTTGGTTTATCCTCTCTGTTTGTCCATTGAACTGGTGGTGAAACGCAGTAGAGAAGCACAGCTTGATGCCAAGAATCCCATTAAAGGCTTCCCATAACTGAGTAATAAATTGGGGCCCGTTATTGCTCGCTATTTCCATGGGGATGCCATGTAGGGAGAAGATTCTATTCACAAACAACCTAGCTGTTTCCACCAAAGTAATTGTGATTGAGCAAGGTACAAAGTGCGCCATTTTTGTGAAACAATCTACCACCACCAAGCTTACATTGAACCCATTGGAATACAGGAGTTCTCCAATAAAATCTACTGACACCAACGTCCATGGTCCTGAAGCTGACTGCAGTGGAACCAGCAATCCAGTAGTCTTATTTCTGCTTGCTTGCTTTGGTCCAAATGCACACCAAGCAATCTCAAATGTATGCTGCAACCTGCACTGTTAAAGCCTTCCAAGAAAACTGTTGGTGGATTAGCTCAACTGTTTTATTCTTTCCCAGGTGGCCTGCTGTAGGACACATATTATATGCTTTCATGATCTTGTTTCAAATAGTTTCCTCCAGTACTCATAGACAGCCTTGATGATATAGAATTGGGCCTATCTTGTGTATCCTTGAGGCAAACCTAACGGTTGTTCACACGCTAACTCCAATAGTCTATCATTACCCTTGGATAGAGGCTGTAAAAACTTAACTTTAGAGTACAAGTCCAAGTCAGCACCCTCTGTCAAGGACATGGTAGCAAGCGTAGCAGGTGGAGTCAACACAAAGGGAATCATAGCTTTATATGGGATCAACATATGTGTGTTAAACTCAGCATCCATACCAGCATCAGGAAGATGGGAAGGATTCCTGCTTAATTCATCAGCCAAGTGGTTGTTGATACCTTTGATAAACTTGTATCAAACTTGTATCTGGTCAGATCACTATGCCATCTGGATTGACAACCCCTCAAAACTCTGGGTTGACAGTAGTAAAGGATAGCCTTATGATTGGTTTTGACAACAAAAGGATGGTGTGCCAACATGAGATGATGATGCCAATGCTTTAAAGGCTCCATAACTGCCAACAGTTTCTTGTTGTAGATCATGTATTTTTGTTCCTGAGCCTTCATCTTACAATAAAAGTACCCCACTGGTCTTTCCACACTGTCACTGGCATTTTGCAGCAACACAACAGCCACTGCATATTTGGAAGCATTAATCAATACCACAAATGGAAGCTCTGGGTCTACATGTTGTAGAACTAGGGAGGATAACAAAATGGCCTTGACTGCTAAGAATGCTTCTGCACACTCAGGCATCCAAACTAGAGTTGTCTTCCCACTGGCCAAATACAAAGGAGCTGCCACCTCTGATAAATGAGGTGTGAACTTCTTCAAGAAAGTACATGTACCCAGGGAGCTACAAAGTTGGGATACCGTCACCAGAGTAGCATAATCTCAAACAATTGCCTCTTTATTGGGGGCAATTGTGTGACCATCCTCAAAGATAATAATACCCAGAAATGTAACTTTACGTTTAAAGAATTCACACTTACTTTGCTTGATGATCAGGTTGGCTTGTAAAATACGCTCCACAACTGCTGAGAGATGAGCTTTGTGAGAATTTTCATCCAGAGAAAACACCAAGATGTAATTCATATAAAAAATAGCACACACACCCAGGAGATCTCTTAAGACCAAATCAATCAAAAGCTGAAAACAAGCAGGTGCATTTTTCAAACCAAAAGGCATTACACTGAACTGAAAGATGCCCTACTTTGTTCTGAACGCTGTCAATCACTCCATCCCATCTGCAATTTTAATCTGGTCAAACACATTTAACAGATAAAGTTTTGATAACACCTTTGCCTTCTCAACACAACAATAGATTTTTGCTTCAAGAGGCAAGGAATATGGGTCTGGGATAGTAATGTTGTTCCAATTTCCATAGTCCACACAAGATTGTAACAACCCGTCTGATTTCTAGACAAACAACAAAGGAGAACAAATTGATTATGCATTCTTAAAGATGTATCCTTTTGCCAACATGTTACGAGTCCACTCTTCCAAACATGCATCCTCTTTTAAAGTTAAAGGATAGATAGAGACACAATACAGATAAGATCAATAGTAAATTTGAAATCAAAATTGAACTGGGTATGCTTGAGGAGAACCTCACCCCTAGTGGAGTCAAAAGCTGCAGACCAGGGTTGAAGACATGGTGGCAAGTCAGAACTTACTGGCGTTGGAATTGGGATTGACTGTATAGACTGAGAAAGCTGCTCCAACTCTGACATACTTAGCAGAGGAATACAAACCAAAATACCCAAAGAATGATCTACCTGCAACTTTTTTTCTGTCAAAAGAGTTGATGCATTATAGTCCTGTCACCAGTCTACCCCTAAAATGATAGGGTACATAAGGGTAGTACATATAGAGAAACACACAGTAAAGGATTGGCCCACAACCACAAATGCTACAGGTTTCTTCAGATGGAACAAGAGAAAATTTTAGCAATTCCCACCTCTGACTAGCATTCCAGGATGGTACTTCAGCTGCAACAGATCTGCCGGCTCTACAAACATGAAATTTTCAGAAGCGCCAGTGTCCAGCAAGATTGCAGGTCAGAAGATAGTTTGACCGTTATCAATGCTACCATAAAACAAGAAGTAATCAGAAGTAGATTTATTTGCAGCAAATGTAGCAACCTCAGCGGTATCCTGCCTCTCTTCAGTAGCACAAACTGTGGCCAAAGAGGCAGGGTGCTCCTGGAAATATTGTTCAATCATTGCTTGGATAGCTTCAGGGAGAACCAGATAATCACAATCAATGGGGACCAGAGGCAACCTATCAGATTCAACCACTGACAACTTTGTAGGAAGGACATGCTGAAGCATAGCCAACAAGCTCTTGGGAAGTACTGGAACCAACACTTCCTCCACATTGGCAGGCTTGTTCAAGATTGCTAGCTGCAACTGGGAAGACACACGGGGGAAACACTCTCTGCTTTGGCTGAGCAAAGCTACCACAGGACATGTACCAGAAAACCAGGATTGTGTGGTGGGTTTGGCTTTGATTGCCAACATACCTTGATTGGGAGCAGACAGATTGGAGACCAAACAAGGATTTGTCTTACCAGGGCCTCAGTTGTGGTTAAAAGGGAATCCCAAACTTTCAAGTCCTGGGTAGTTTGGTTAACTGCTAACCACAACGCTGAGAGCTTATTGACCTCGGGAACATTGATTGTACAACAGTAGTCAAGAAATTGAGGAAGTAATATTGCCAGCGGACTAGTACCCTGATGAAAGGCGTACAGCACACAATAGACTTTGATCTCCTCAAGAGATACAGTAGTTTTCAAACCTTTTGAGATAAATGTATATTATTCAGTTTAGAATGCATGAACTCAGTCACAAAACTTATTTCAACTGGAACCAGTTGAAGGTTAATTTACCAATAAATCTTCCATTTATCTATAGCCAGAAAACAAAAATAGCCAATCACGAAACAAAAATAAAGTCAAATACTGAATTCTGAAAATGAGATAGCAATCACATGGAACTAAAATTCATAACACACACAATCCAGTCACATCTGAAGCATTCTATATCAAATTTGATTATGAGTGTGTGGCAAATATGATACAAACAGAGAAAACATGAGGTTAGTCACAAAAGCAATAGGTTCAAACATGAAATGACTCATTTTTTTGAAAATATTGATTATTTTTGGGACTCAAATTAAAAATAGTGGATTTCAGGAGAGAATCAACCAAAATCAATTCAGGGGACTTCAGTATTGTTTTTAATGTACACACATCTAAATTTGGACATTTATTTCTGAGAGACTGTAACAAATAGGAGAACTTATTTAAATGAAATTAGGTTTCTAGAAATACTTTGTGTTGCAACTGAACCAATGAGGATTCAGTATTTGAATTGAAGAAAACAACAGTCTAATAGAAAGGACAGGAATGATAATAATAAGGTTTTTTATTATAGAATACAGTGATTAATATACAATATGAGGAAAGCCACCAGGCCACAATGGGGTGGCATGATGGCATGTTCCATGTAGGGGTTGGAGCCAAGAAATAACTTGTGAGGGATCAGCAGGTTGAATTGGTAATGCTCCTAATTAGGAGAAAGTGCCCACAGTTTGACATTACCACCATATTAGTTCATGTTATTATACATGTCAAGGGACAACTCATTGAGCGCCCCCTGTGTATTGTAAGATATGTTGACAGGCAAGTCTAGAAACTTGGTTGCAACACCCCCTTGCTCCCTGCTTGTTGTCAGACACCAGGATCAGAGTCTGCAGAAGATCTGAGAAGGTCAGCACAAACAACCTTTTTGCAGGGATGGCACGGCAGAGGCACAAGCAATTGTGGTGGAGTCTTTTGGTGTTCCCTTGGGCATCTTCCAGTTGGTAGGAGTGGTTGTTGTCATGGCCCAGAATGGGCCAGACAAACCCCTATGTTTCATAGGTCAACACTTGCAATGGAGCAATCACGCAACTGAAAAATTGTGTCGTCAATCATGCAGATCAACCCAAAGAGCTTTAATTCTGAGTGGAGAATTTAACCCTGGTCAATGACAAGCCTGGGGACAATTAAAAACTGTTCCAAAGCCAAATGAAAAATATTTTAATTAACCCACACCCTCTGAAACACAGAATTGGGGACTTGGGTTTCCAAATGGCCCAAAAGTCCCCTGCCAGCTTCCCCAGGGCAAAAATAGTGAAAGTATCCGTCTAACTGACAAATCAGGAGTCAACAATGGAACCCAGCTTGAGAATAATCCATTGACAACCAATTAGAAGTTACCAGTAAGCCAAATTGCAGTTTCCAAGCAGGATATAGCTGGGAAAAATGGCTATCCCCTTTTTTTGTTGACATCTTAAAATTAAACATCTCTATGCTCAGGATTCCTTATTTTCTTGCAAGATCTATCTAATTTTGCACCATTATAACTATCCTGTTTGCATTTATTTGCAACTCCACTACACTTTACAACCTCACATATTTGCTCCTTATGGCCACTGAGAGTGATCATTTTGCCCTCCATGCTGGAGATCCCTCCTACTCCTCCCTTACCAACTGTGCCTCCTGCCCAGGACTTTAGTAATTTGGGTTTTGTCTATATCACAGTATTTGGACTGGCCAACCAGGCCGTGCCCCATACTTGGAATTGGCAATCCCTAGCTACTGCAGTCAACTATCTGGTCAGGATTGTGCCTATTGTGTACTTGGCCTTCCAGGTCCAGCCTGCCTTCCCTGCAGGAGTCCAGCCGGATTCTGATATGGGCCATGACAGTATGCCAACCAAATCAAAAATAGTAACCCTGGGCCCCTATTCTTCTTTGATTATAGGGGCATCTTGTATTCTTTTATTTTTTGACCTCAGCTTACTACATAAAACAGTATATGACCAAGAAACCAGAAAAGAATGAAAGTCAAAAAGAAATTGTCACCAATCTGTCCCAGGTCCAGACTGTGACCATCTCTACCTCAAACCAGAATACTGCTGCCCCCAAAACCTTTCCTGGTCTGCCAAAAATGGATTTGGCTGGCTTCAGAAAAGGAATGATCATGATAAACGCTTGTTCCATGCCCACCCCAAGAGCTTCAGAGACAACACCCAGAAGGTTATGATGGTGGCCTCCCAACTGAAAGATGATGCCAGAGAAACTTTCTTGACCAGTCTAGAGGAGCTCAGACCTCATACTTTCCTATGACCAATTCCTTGAGTGAATGAATTCAGCAACCACCCCCACTGGGGCCAAGATCCAAGCCTACATAGGGCTCATCTGCCTGACCTAAGGAAGAGACAACCTGGAGACCTACATACAACAATTCCTACGCCTGGCAGAGGCAGCTAAGATTCCTGACAACATATCAGGCCTGCGTTTCAGAAAAGGTTTGAACCCACACCATGACAGCCTAATGAGACACCATAAATGCAACCTCCCCAAAGACAAGCTCCTGGCTATTGCCAGAGGCATGGACTTCAGCCAACCACAAGGATACCACTATGGCCAACCCTGGGATAACCAAAACCCTGGTGCAAGTAGATCCTGTTTGAACATGACCCCCAAAGAGTACCAACACCACGTCAGAAGTGGGCTATGTTTCTATTGCCACCAGAGTGGCCATTTATCCAAGGATTTCACTAGCTGCTCCAACAGAGCCCAAGGAGCCACCATCTCAGCAATAAATAACACTTACCAGTCTTATCCAATCATTGACACTAACTTATGCTATCATAACCATGAGGTGAACACTGTAGCCCACCTAGACAGTGGGGCAACCCTCAACTACATGGAACATAGCCTAGCTGAGAAACTGGGTGTACCAATCCAAGGAAACTCCTGACTGGTAACCTTGGGTAACAAGACAGCAGACCTATCCCACAAATGCAAATATTTTGTCTCCCTGAAGTTAAATGAGAGACTCCTACCCACCAGATTCCACGTCATGGAGAAGCTTCCCAAAACTGTAGTGATAGGCTTTGAATGATGGGTTGACTATCAATTGAACTTGGACTATAAGAACCATCAAGTGAAGGTCACTCATTAGAGCCAAACCTTAGAGGTCCCCTTCCTGAACCCCCAGCAGACCCCTGAGTTAAACAACATCACCATGGAATCCTGAAAAGCTGAGATCTTAAAATGTTTGAAGCCTTGGGAGTTTGTCTTCTCAGAAGAAGAAGCCATCACCTTGCCTAAACACAGTCAGTTTGACCACGCCATTGACCTCCTCCCTGGAACCCAACCTAAGCATGGACCTGCTTATATTTGTAACATGAAGGAACAAACCGCCTTAAATAGTACTTGGACAAGATGTTAAAGAAGGGATATATACACATCTCCAAATCTCCTTGTTTGTCCGCTTTACTGTTTGTTAAAAAGAAGGGTGACAACCTACATCCTTGCGTCAATTACCAGGACTTAAACAGCATCACAGTGAAAAACAGATACCAGTACCCAATGCTGAAGACCTCTCATACCATCTTTCAGGAGCTAATGTCTTCTCAAAGGTTGATTTGAGGGATGCCTTTAACCAGATCTGGATCAGGCCTGGCAACAAAAGAATGGAAGACCACCTTCAAGACTAGACAAGGTCTCTTTGAATACTTGGTTATGCTGTTTGGGTTGTGCAATGCGCCCAGCACCTTTCAAACTATGATGGACGTGGTCTTGGGAGGACTCAAGGATCAGTGTTGTGTAGCCTACTTAGATGACATCCTCATTTACGGTTGCACCCCTGAGGAACATGTTGAACACCTTCAAGCTGTCCTACAACGCTTCAAGGAACATGAACTCTTGTTAAACTCCAGAAATTTGAGTTCTTCTAAGAGGAATTGGAGTTCTTGGGGTACAATGTACTAAAAGGAGGGTTTGCAATGACACCCAATAAAATAGAGGCCGTGACGTCATGTCCTAAACCTAAGAACCGCAAGGAAGTCAGAAGCTTCCTGGGCCTGACAAACTTCTGATGGGAATTTGTCCAAAATTTTTCTTCAATCTGCTTGCCCTTGACCCGCCTTACCTCTGAAAAACACCCCTTTGTGTGGGATGAGGCCGCCAGATCCGCCTTTGAGTCACTAAAAAACGCCTTTGTTTCCGCCCCTGTCTTGGCAATGTCAGTTTACAATAAGCCCTTCATTGTGGAAACAGACACATCTTACTTTGCATTGGGGGTGTTGCTTCAGGAGGGGCATGATAGTAAGCTGCACCCCATAGCTTACTACTTGAGGAAGTTCACTCTGCCTGAGTTGAACTACCCCATCTACAATTAAGAGATGCTTGCCATCATCCAGTCCTTGAAACATTGGAGAAGATACTTGTGTGACGCCAACCACCCAGTGAGAATCATGATTAATCACAAGAACTTGACATACTTCTTCAAACCACAACAACTGAATCATCAACAAGCTAGATGGGCCCTATTCCTAGCAGATTACAACTTAACAATCAGCTACAAGCCTGGCAAGATCAACATTGTACCTGATGCTCTAAGCCAAAGAGCCAACCTTTTTCCTAGCACCAAAGAGATTGAAGAATCTAACACTAAATCCTTGTTGTCCCCAAACATGATTGAACCAATGCTCCTATTCCTGGGACTAGCCAGTAGAAGAGAAGAAATCCAACAATCTCAGACGGTAGACCAGCACTGCATCTCCATCACAGAGGACTTAAAGAAAGATATCAATAGTTGATACTACCAAAATGGTTACTCTCTACATGGTAACACCCTGAAGCTACACAGACGCACCTATGTACCAGAAGGCCCTCTGCGCTTAGAGATACTGAAGGAATACCACAACTCCCCCATGTCAGGACACTCCGGGTGTACCAAGACTCTCAAAGGGATTCAGAGAACCTACATGTGGCCCAGGATGAAGCCAGAGATTGAAGGATACATCAGTGGTTGCAAGACATGTGGACGTACCAAGCCTAAGCAAGGAAAGCCAGAAGGATTACTACAATCTCTTCAGATTGCAGAAGGCCCTTGGAAGTCAGTTTCCATGGACTACATTGTGGAGCTACCCAATTCAAAAGGATTCAACACCATCCTTGTAATTGTCAATTGTTTCACCAAGATTTCTCACTTGATTCCAACAACAACCAAAGAGCAGCAAAGGAAACTGCCACTTTATTCCAGAACCAAGTATTCATGAACCACAGACTCCTACAAGAAGTGTTCTTGGACAGAGGCCCACAATTCACCTCCAAGTTTTGGGCCTGAATCCCTAAGGACTTGGGTATAAAAAGATCATTGTCTACTGCATATCACCCCCAGAGCAACAGACAGACCAAGAGAGTAAGCCAGGTCCTCAAACAGTACTTACAATGCTACGTTAACTCAGAACAGAACAATTGGATAACCCACCTACCAATGGCTCAGTTTGCGTACAACAACCAAGACCACAGCTCCACTGGCATGTCCCCTTTCAAAGCCAACTACAGATTCAACCCCACATGAGATGCCCCCCCACAGAGGAAACCAACAACCCAGAAGGACAAGAATGGGTCAGCAACATCCACACATGCCAAGAAAAATGTGCCCAGAGCCTGAGAAGAGCTGTACAAGTATACAAGGACTTTTCTAATAAGAAACAAAGCCCTGTCTCCCCAATTGAAGTAGGAGACCTTGTGTACCTCAATGCAAATAACAACAAGACCACCGCCCCTTGCGCTAGCTTGAGCTCCCAACAAACAGGTCCTTACAAGGTCTTACAACACATTGGTACCATAGCCTACTGACTAGAACTGCCCCAGGATGGAAGATTCACGACATATTCCACTGCCCCCTGTTATCAAAGAACAAAGGACCTTCTCTTCCGCACCATATAGTGAGAACAGCTCCTCCACTCATTAAAGTAAAAGCTTCACAGAAAACAAGGTCAAAGCCATCCTAGGACACAAACTCCAATACCAGAAACCCCACTTCCTGATCAAATGGAAAGGGTACCCCAACAAAGAGAATACTTTGGAACCATAATCCAACCTTGAGATTGCTGCTACCCTGCTGAAGAAAGATAGGTATTGGGATAAAAAGTTGTGCTAAGCAAGCTCAACTATGGTAGGGGATGATGTCAGGGCCCATAATAGGCCAGACAAAACCCTATGTTGCATAGGGTCAAGGCTTGCAATGGAGCAATCACAGGACCAAATGATTGTGTTGTCAATCACGCAGATTAGTCTAAAGGAAACTTTAATTATAAGTAAAGAATTGAACCCTGGTCAATGCCAAGCCTGGGGACAATTGAAAACTGTCCCAAAGCTGAGTGTGTCATGAGTGACAAACTGTTATCAACTATGCTTATTGAAAGGCCTCAACTACAGGATTCAAACCCTGGCTCTCTGCAGGCCGCCAGCCGCAGGGCCAGCTGCCTGCAGTTTTTTGGGCTCAAACCAAAGAAGGATTTGACTTCAGAGAATCCTTTGAAGCTTGGCAAATCAAATTCACCTACATCATTACCTCCCACACCAAAGGCTCCTGACAACTTGACCAATCAGCAGGCGGGTCCAGCCACAGATCCTGGGATAACTTGGGCCCACGCAGAAGGGAAAACTGAGAACCTTCCCATAGAACGCGGGTCACCCAGAGACAACCAATCCCACAACCTGATTAGGAAAGTTGAGCATTCTCAGTTCAAGCCAGCCAATGGAATAACTCCTGTGATTAATGCCACCAAAGACTGGGAAGACCTGGTGAACAGAAAAACCCGGGCCAAGGAAATTTGTGAAAGTTTTACCATAACAGATGGGCATACTTATACCCTGGACCGGCAGGAAGATGTCCATTGCCATTCTTGCAATAAAGTGAAATGAACCTTTTGGTCAACCAGATCATACCTTACTTTTTATTATTCTATTTCATTTCAAGCCTACATCTTGCGGTTCTGCGCCCCACACCCACCTACCCCAAGAAACCGCGGACCAGCTGCCCGACCTTTACCGTCCACCAGAAGCTCCCTTTGGCCCAGTACATTTCACCAAGTACCCACCTAACCCAGAGTATTTGGAGTTTACTCTAGAGGAAATCATAATTCATGACCCTGAAGCTAGAACTAGAGAGACAGAAGTCCTTTACAGAGAAGGCACCAAAATCATCTGGCTCTCTCTGCTATTCTGAGACAAGTATAATTTCTGGCCCGCATATTTGGTTCTAATGATACCGCCCACACCCCGCGGCCCAACTGCCTGCAAGAATCTGTTGCCACTAATGAATCCACTTCTACCCAGATATTTGGGGTGATGTATATCACCCTCACTGGATTGGTTGATTCCATGGTGCCTATGAGCGGACCTTGGGCAGTCCTTGGAAAATTGTTATCTTATATTGTAAAGTTAGCCCTAATCTTGTGGTGGGCTCTCCCTGCTGGGCCTGCAGGCTGTCCACCCTCAAGTTCTTAGGAACCCCCCACAGGTTGGATCCCTGACATTATGACAATCTATCTCAAACACGGTAACCTGGGCCCCAAGATGTTGTTAACTCTTGGGGCATCTTGTATACTATTTTTATTGATTTCAGCTTACTATGCGTACAAGTTAGCAACCAACCTGATCACCTTGGTGACCCAACACCAAACCAGCCCTGAACAGAAAGACACCCTGCTTGGCAATGAGAAGACCCAGACACCAAACTTGCAGGTGCAGATTGTCATAGTAAACCAGACAACAACCAAAGTAGACATGCCCCAGATGGGGAAGCTCACCCTAGAAAAAGCCAGAAGAGCAATGCCAGTCCTCTGCCTCCATTTTCAAGCCAACACAAACTCATTCTCTAATAACACCAAGAAATTCCTTGGGGTAGCCTCCATGCTCTCTGGAGATGCCCTGGACTGGCTTGGGAAAGTAACCACCAAAAATGTCAAGTTTTGTCTAGACTACTCCCAATTTGAGAGCAAACTGATGGCCACAGGAGACAACTGAGACACCTGCCATCATGCCTTAATCAGCTTACTAGACATCCAACAAGGCCCACACTCTCTGCAAGCTTACACCAACAAGTTCCTGAAGTTGAAAGTCAGAACCCAGCTTGAGGACAAGCTATCAGCCATCTTGTACTGCCAAGGAGCCTGTCCTGCCCAGAAGGAGCTCCTCAAGCACCAGCCACCTACGCTTGGTCTGGATGAACTACTCCTCTTGTGCAGAGGGTTGAGCCTCAACCAAGAAGGCACCCTGTCTTCTACCCAGCGCGCAAGCCAAGCCCCAATGCCCAGCAGACCAGGAATGTCCCCTGATGAACTACAGTGCCACTACTGTGAAGGCTTGTGTTTCTATTGCCATGAACCCAGGCGCCTCACTAAGGCTTGCCCCAAGAAGAGTAACCCTTCAGTTTCCTTGGCACAAATAAACACCTCTACTCAATTGTACAAATTTATCCAAGTCAAAGCAAAAACATCCACAACATCCCAGACTGTTGGAGCTTTCATTGATACCAGAGCAGAGGAGAGTTTTATCAATGCCACCCTTGCCAAGGACCTTGGACTGGAGACCACCAACAAAAGCGTCAAAGTAATCATTGGAAACAGCTCCCATGACTTGGGTTTCAGGTGCGCAACCAAATTGCCCCTGAAAATTGGGCAGAACTTGTACCCAGTGTTTCTCATCATCCTGAAAGGGCTTTCCCACCCCCTGATCCTAGGGGACTCCTGGTCCCTAGACACAGCGCTATTCTGAACTTCTGTAATCAAACAATTGCCTTGAAGGGAGACAATTCATTTGATGTGGTGCTGTTCAAGTTGGGCCCAACCAGTAAGGAATCCAACACACTCCTAACCCTGAGAATGGAGCCCAGTGTGGGAAGCCTTCCTTTCTACCTTGGAGAAGTGGAGTCACGTCTTCAGTGAGGAAGCAGCAACCCAGCTTCCCAGTCACTCAATCTACAATCACACCATTGACCTGTTACCTGGGACCCAACCACACCACAGCCCCATTTACAGCTGCAACCACTGTAAACAAACAGTACTGAAGACATACCTGGAGGACATAATAAAAAAGGGTTCATCTGGGTGTCAAAAAGCCCTTGCTTGTCACCCATGCTGTTTGCAGGGAAGAAAGATGGTGGGATGTGCTCCTGCGTAAACTCCCAGAAACTGAACAATATCACTGTAAAGAACTGCTATCCCATTCCCAATGCTGACAACCTTTGTGACGTATTTACAGGAGCCAAGGTGTACTCAAAAACTGACCTGAGAGACGCCTTCAACCAGATCAGAATCAAAGAAGGGGACAAATACAAGACAGCCTTCAAAACTAGATATGGTTTGCACAAGTACTTGGTCATGCTGTTTGGCTTGTGTAACACCCCCAGCACTTTCCAAAGAATGATCAACTCTGTCCTTGGCAAGTACCTTGACCAGTTCTGCATGGCTTATCTGGATGACATCCTCATATAAAGCAAGTCACATGAGGAACACCTCCAACACCTTGACCAAATACTGGAGAAACTCTTGCAGGCCAACCTACATGCCAAGCTGAAGAAATGTGAATTCTTTCAATCTGAAGTCAAATTTCTGGTATATGTGGTGAAGACTGGAAGGTTTTCCATGGCTCAAGACAAAGCGGAAGCTGTAACAGCCTGGCCAGTACCCAAATGCAGAAAAGACATGAGAAGCTTTTTGGGCCTAGCAAATTATTACAGGGATTTCATCCAAAATTTTTCTCAGATCACATTGCCCCTGACCCATCTCTGCTCTGACAAGGTCCAATTTGTCTGGACTGACAAGTGCACCTCCGTGTTTGTGACCCTGAAGGAAGCCTTCACGTCTGCTCTGGTCCTTACCATGCCTGACCCAGCTAAGCCTTTTGTGCTGAGAAAGATGCATCCAAATTTGCGGTGGATGGGGTCCTTCTTCAGAAAGAAGGGGATGGTATGCTACATCCTGTAGCATATTACTCCAAGAAGATGCTACCAGCTGAAGGAAACTACCCAATATATGACAAGGAGATGTTAGCTATAATGAAGACATTGAAGCACTGACGCAGGTATTTGTGCGGTGCTAAACATCAGGTAAAAGTTCTGACAGACAACAAGAACTTAGTCTACTTCTTCAAATCACGCCAGCTGAACCAATGACAAGCAAAATGAGCCTTGGAATTAGCTGACTACACCTTGACCATAGACTACAAGCCAGGAAAGGTTAATGTGGTACCAAACGCCTTGAGCAGGAGAGCCAACCTGATCCCCTCCTCTACAGAAATCAAGGACTGCAACACCCACACACTACTAGACCCCGCCAGCCTAGAGATACATCTGAAGTACCTAAAGATTGCTGCCAGCAAACCCAATGTGATAAAAGCCCAGAAACAGGACACCTACTCAACCAATCTAGTCAAAGCCCTGATAAAGGACCCGGATTGCCACCACTCAAAGAAAGGGTATTCCCTGAAAGGTGCTACCCTGCTGCTCTACAACAGGATCTATGTACCCAAAGGCCCAACCCAAACAAACATATTAATTGACCACCACAATTCAGAGATAGCCGGCCACCCAGGTAGACACAAATCCCTCTCAAGTATCAAGAAAAACTACGCATGGTCGGGCATGAACAAAGAAGTAGCTGCCTACATCAATGGTTGTGAAACCTGCGGAAGAATCAAGACGCGTTGCTCTAAGCCAGAAGGGTTACTGAGACCTCTGGACATCCCTGCTGGCCCCTGGAAGTCAGTGTCAATGGACTACATAGTAGAACTCCCCCCTTCAAAATCCTTTGACACAATCCTGGTCATGGTCAACCGTTTCACAAAAATGGCCTATTTTGTTCCAACCACTACCCACTGCACGGCAGCTGAGACCGCCAGACACTTCCACACCGCATCTTGATACAGCACGGCACCCCAGAAGAAATCATCACTGATAGAGGACCCCAATTTACCTCCCACTACTGGACCCAAGTGATGAAGGACCTTGGAATAAAACGTTGTGTGTTGACCTCCTATCACCCGCAGACAGATGAGCAAACTGAACTGGTCAACCAAATCCTGGAACAATACCTCCAATGCTATGTCAACGCCAACCAGGACAACTGGGCTAACATGCTCCCCATGGCTCATTTTGCATACAATAGTAAAGACCACGCCTCCACCGGGATGTCTCTGTTCAAGGCCAACAATGGGTTTGATTCATCATGGGACCCCAGCATTGGCAGTAAGGAACAGAATACAGCAGGACAAACTTGGATTGAACAAATACATACCACCCAGGAAACCTTCCTAAGGAACTTGAAGCGCGCTGTTAAGACCTAAAAAGTGTTTGCCAACAAGAAAAGAATCCCTGGGAAACCTCTGGAAATAGGCAATGAAGTTTACCTCAATTCATAGAATGTTCCCCTACATGTACCCACTAGGAAGTTAGCACAGTGCCGCTGTTGCCCTTACAAGATCATAAAGCAAATAGGAAAAGTGGTGTACAAACTAGAAATGCTGCCTACTTGGAAAATCCACAATGTCTTCCATCAATTGCTGCTATTCAAGAAAGAAGGAACATCCCTCCCCCACCAAAAGATCAAGAACAACCCTCCACCCATCCAAGAGGAATGCTCAACCAAATACAAAGTAGAGTACATCCATGGACACTGCCTCCACTACAAGACCCCACAGTACTACTGTCGTGAATAACAGCATTCACCATGTTTTTATTTCGCCTTTGGTGGGCCATTTTGAAGACAAATCTCTTGCTTTTGCTTTTGACTCTCAAATAAACTGGTTTCTACATCAGGAAATATGATTGTTTGGTTTCCTGACTCTGCACAACTCACTTGCCCCACTCATGCTTGTGGCGAGTGATCCTACCGTCCTGGTAGTGTTTTGTGGTATTCCTAACCACTATATAATCCATTTCCTAATTTACCAATAAAATTAAGTTCTATTCACATTTTTGTCTTTTTGTCTTCTGTACTTCTGCGCCTCTCTCTAGCCACGCCTAGCAGAGATTATTCATCCAGGGCTGCAAGGTAAACACAATTGTCTTCCCTGTCATCTAACCAAGACTTAGTACAAATCCAATCCTAAGGTTAGGAATTCCAGTTGTGTGTCTGTGCCACGCCTCAGAACACAACAACTACGTCAAATGGGTAGGATAGCCCCCCCAAAGAAAGCACCTGGGAACCAGTCTCCAACTTGCCTAACGCACAAGGAGCCATATAGCAATACCTGAGAAAAGAGGCCAGGAAGGAGAGAGCAACAAGAGAGAAGGAGATGATGTCACAAGTGACAAACTGTTATCAACTATGCTTATTGAAAGGCCTCAACTACAGGATTCAAGCCCTGGCTCTCCACGGGCCGCCAGCCTGCAGGGCCAGCTGCCTGCAGTTTTTTGGGCTCAAACCAGATCAGGATTTGACTTCAGAGAATCCTTTGAAGCTTGCCAAATCAAATTCACCTACATCATTACCTCCCACACCAAAGGCTCCTGACAACTTGACCAATCAGCAGGCGGGTCCAGCCACAGATCCTGGGATAACTTGGGCCCACGCAGAAGGGAAAACTGAGAACCTTCCCATAGAACACGGGTCACCCAGAGACAACCAATCCCACAACCTGATTAGGAAAGTTGAGCATTCTCAGTTCAAGCCAGCCAATGGAATAACTCCTGTGATTGATGCCACCAAAGACTGGGAAGACCTGGTGAACAGAAAAACCCGGGCCAAGGAAATTTGTGAAAGTTTTACCATAACAGATGGGCATACTTATACCCTGGACCGGCAGGAAGATGTCCATTGCCATTCTTGCAATAAAGTGACATGAACCTTTGGTTTAACCAGATCATACCTTACTTGTTATTATTTCTATTTCATTTCCAGCCTATGTCTTGCGGTTCCACACCCCACACCCACCTACCCCAAGAAATTGTGGACCAGCCCAGCCTTTACCGTCCACCAGGAGCTCCCTTTGGCCCAGTACATTTCACCAAGTACCCACCTAACCCAGAGTATTTGGAGTTTAATCTAGAGGAAATCCTAATTCATGACCCTGAAGCTAGAACTAGAGAGACAGAAGTCCTTTATAGAGAAGGCACCAAAATTATCCGGCCCCCTCTGCTATTCCAAGACAAGTATAATTTCTGGTCCGTATATTTGGTTCCAATGACACCGCCCACACCCTGCGGCCTAACTGCCCGCAAGAATCCGTTGCCACTAATGAATCCACTTCTACCCAGATATTTGGAGTGATGTATATCATCTTCACTGGATTGGTTGATTCCATGATTCCTATGAGCGGACCTTGGGAAGTCCTTGGAAAATTGTTATCTTATATTGTAAAGTTAGCCCTAATCTTGTGGTGGGCTCTCCCTGCTGGGCCCACAGGCCGTCCACCCTCAAGTTCACAGGAACCCCCCACAGTTTGAATCCCTGACAGAGTGGAAAAGATTTTAATTGGCCCACACCCTCTGAAACCCAAAATTGGAGACTTGGGTTTCCAAATGGTCTAAAATTCCCCTGCCAGCTTCCCCAGGGCAAAAATAATGAAAGGATCTATCTAACTGATAAATCAGGAGTCACCAATGGAACCCAGCTTGAGAATAAGCCATTGACAACCAATAAGAAGTTACCAGTAAGCCAAATTGCAGTTTCCAAGCAGGATATAGCTGGGAAAAATGGCTATCCCCTTTTTTTGTTGACATCTTAAAATTAAACATCTCTATGCTCAGGATTCCTTATTTTCTTGCAAGATCTATCTACTTTTGCACCAATATAACTATCCTGTTTGCATTTATTTGCAACTCCACTACACTTTACAACCTCACATATTTGCTCCTCATGGCCACCAAGAGTGATCATTTTGCCCTTCATACTGGAGATCCCTCCTACTCCTCCCTTACCAACTGTGCCTCCTCCCCAGGACTTTAGTAAGTTGGGTTTTGTCTATATCACAGTATTGGGGCTGGCCAACCAGGTCATGCCCCATACTGGGAATTGGCAATCCCTAGCTACTGCAGTCAACTATCTGGCCAGGATTGCGCCTATTGTGTACTTGGCCTTCCAGGCCCAGCCTGCCTTCCCTGCGGGAGTCCAGCCAGATTCTGGTATGGGCCATGACAATTGTCATAGACTGCAGCTATCTTGAAGGGTCCTAAGTTTTTGGGTTCTAATTTGGCTTAATTGGGGTTGAGGGTGTAGACAGGATCACCTACAGCGTACCTGGATTCAAGGTGTTTTGTCCCTTCCTTGATTTGCTTGTTTTTGATATCTCAGGCTTTGGCGCGCCACTGGCTCAGAGAAGGGGTAGGCAACAAGGGAGGCTTACTGGGAACTGTGGATTGCAATTTCCCTTGTTCTACCCCTGCCAGACTATCAGGCGTCCCAAATGCCAGGGTGTTGGGGCTGAACCCAGTGCCCCTGTTGATGTAAAGTCACTCCCCCCTTTAGCCTTGGATAGGACAATCTTCCTGCGCTGCAAAAAGAAATCTGCTCAGAAGCCAGTCAAGCCCCTTAATTTCCTTGAGGATTTAGCCCATACAATTGATGAGAGATTTGTGTTGGAATATCCTTCCCAGGTGGTAAATACCAATGTGATGAACTTGGTTCCCACTTGCAAGGAATCTCTGATTAATTTAGACAATTTTTTGGCTTGGGCCTGTCCACACTTGAAATTAATTAATTCTAAGCATTCAGGTTGCACTACTGCCATTTCCTCAAATGCCAATCTAACTGGATTGAATGCTGATTTAATCCTCTCCAGCAATGCCAGCCAATCAGAGTTGGAGCCGGAAATTATTGCAAAACTCTCAAACCTAATGGATTTGCCTCTTCAAAATTTCTCTGCCAACCAATAAAATCCATTGCTTGGGTAAGGTGATCTCTCAATTTGAAGCTAGCCCCCTTCAAAGCAAGACAGGGGGCTCCCAGTACCCTGCTTGCTCATTCTTTCAAAATAAAGTTCACACTTTTAAAAATTGTGTTTTGGTTTTCCTGGACCTTTGTTTTGAGGTCCTACTTGTTTCCTAAAGCTGTTAGTAAGAGTTTTAACTATCCCCTACCTTTGCCACCGTCCCTGGGTTTACAGCACCTGTTTCAAAGCTCCTAGAGTTAAAGTTAGTATAGTCTTATACACTTACCTCCCCTGTTTTCAAAAAGTGAGCTTGAAATCCTAATTAGTTAGTAAATATCATATAATTACCTACTATAAGTTTGTTTTTGTGTTCCCCTTGCTTTGTTGTCTTTGCCCAGATCTATACGCTTTTGAGCAACTCTTCCCGCTCTTACAAAAAGCGTATAGCTCACAGTTGCTGTTCTTCTGGTTTCAAATTTATTCTACGGGTCCTCAGTTGCCAGGTTTTCCTTTTTTTTGCTCTATTCCTGAAAAGTTAGCACTATTATTATCTTGCTTTGTTTTTTCTTGAATTGTAAAAATGCTGGTTTATTTCTTTAAATTTGTGGCTTTCACCCTAGCTCTCACATTGGTTTTGATTTGGACCACTTCTCTAGACCTTTGGAGTTGTGTTTCCTATTCTTTCTACCATGTGAGGGCCAACCCCAATAAGTTCATGCAAATGTTCAAGAATATCCCTGGGCAGACGCAGAACATTCTAACTGCCAGTGAAAATTGTGGTAAAGAGTCTCATCTGTGACAACCTCAAATATTCTGCTCTCAATCCAACCCCCTTGGAGTACCCAAGCTTGAGCTCCCCAGTGCTTCCCCTCCCTGTGGTTCCGGCTGTTCTGTCCCAAGGGGATGATCTGGAGGTCAAAGAGCATCCTCCCAAGCGTGCTACCTGGATGCTTAGTGGGATGATCTTGATGGGCCTGGATTTTTACTTCCCCCAATTATCTGCTGTGTCCTCCCTTTGGACGCCACTTCAAGCGGCCATACCAGTTCTGCACTGGATGGTGTCCTGGTGGATCCTTTCCCCAGGATGGGAGCCAAACTTAGTTATTTTAGCCCCCCTCTCTTACAGTTGATCCTTGCTTGTAAGATGAGCAGCGCGGTGGGCAGATGTTCAGTCCACACAGTATTAGGGTGCTCTTATGAGAGCTTGGCAATCAGTTGGATGAGCAAACCATTCAATTGTTCCACACATCCATTGGCTTGCAGATGGTATGGGGTCGTGACTATTTGCTGAAGGGCATTTTTTGCACAGTACACCTTCATGACATGCCTCACAAGGTCAGGCCCACCATCTATAATGAGGCATTTGGGTTGCCCAAAGCAGGCCACAATTTCCTTGCCAATGAAGCGGGTGATGGTGGTGGTGTGGTTAGTGTTTGCCCATGGTAATGACCAACAGGTGAAGTAGTCAATGGCTGTGATGATGTACTTCTTCACAAGTCTGTCTTTGGGGAGGGGCCCAACAATGTTGAGGGTCCACTGCTTAAAGGGTTCTATGGCCTTAATGGGCATGAGGGACTTGGGGGTGTGGGTTTAGATGTGTTCTTTTCACACAACACACATGTTTTGAGGAGATCCAAGATGTATTGGCGCATACACGGCCATCAAACCTTATGTTTCATGATTTTGAAGAGGTTATGTCCTCTGATATGACCCAAGGTGTGGGGGTAGTGCAGTATTGGGTTGCCTCAGGACAGAGATAAAGCATTGGTCAATCTGGGTCCAAACCATTGTCCCCAGTGATGGACACTACATAGAGTCTTGAGAGGGCGTCTGTTGTGACGAGCTCCTTTCCAGGCTTGTATTTAATGCGCAACTGGTAGGGGGACAGACGCTTGACCCAGCCTGCCTGGCGGTGTGTCAAGTGAGACTGTGTGTTGAAGTACTGGAGCAACTTGCGGTCCGTCAGGACACAGAGTGGAAAGGTGGCCCCTTCCAAGTAACAGCGCCATTTCTTGATGCAGTGCATGATTGCCACTAATTCTTTGTCATGTATTGGGTAACGTTGTTCTGAGTCAGTGAGCTTCCTGTATTTGTATGCCACAGAGAGAAAGACGCCCTTGTTGGTTTCCACCCATAACACGCCCCCTATGTCTCTGTCAGAGGCATCAGTCTCAGGTTTTTATTGGCAGTTCTGATTGGGGAATTGCAATACAGGCACAGTTGTAAGTCTTTATTTCAACGTCTTAAAGGCTTGATCACTGGCAGGAGTCCAATGGAAGCACTGTTTAGTGTTCAGAAGCTCAGTGAGAGATGCAATAAGTTATCCAAAATTGGGGATGAACTTGTGCATGTAGGCAAACATGCCTAAGAATTACACACCTGGCCCACATTAGTGGGGGGTGGCATACTAGTGATTGCCTTGATTTTGACAGGGTTGGGCTTTATCCCTTGGGAAGAGATGATATGCCCAAGGAACAAGTGCTCCAACTTGAGGAATTCATATTTGGAAGGCTTAGCCTTCAACTGGTTTTTCTGAAGAGTTTCAAGGAAAGCACAGAGGTGTTAGAGGTGTGGTTTGATCTTGACTGAAGACAATAATGTTGTCAAGATACACAAGACACACTTTCCAATCAATTCTTCAAATGCTTTGTTAATCAACATGGCAAAGGTGGAAGGAGTGTTGGTAATTCCAAAGTTCATGACCTGGCACTCAAACAACCTTTAGTGTGTGCAGAAAGCAGTTTTTGTCTCATCCCCTGGCGCAATGCAGACCTGGTTGTACCCCGCAGTGAGGACAATCTTGCTGAAGACCTTCACACCCACAAGTGTGTCAAAAAGGTCATCAATCAACAGCAGGGGGTATTTATTCTTAACAGTCACCTCATTTAGGGCGTGGTAATCTGTGACTAAGCAAAGGGACCTGTCCTTCTTGGCTACAAAGAAGACAGCAGCCCTGTATGGCAAAAGCAAGGAGCAGATAAAGCCCTTATTGAGTGCGCCTATGAGGTGCTGGTGGAGGGTCTCATCTTCTTTTGGTGTCAAGCAATAGATGGGATGTTGTAAACTTCACCATTAGTGCTATTTCAATTTTGTCTTCAAATAGTGATATGTGCAAAGATTTGGTTGGTTTTGCTTTCAATTTCAGATATTCCTTGCCTTCTGTAAATGGATCTGGTTCAATATCCACCCATTCTGGATTATTGTACCTGTCTGTGGTTGATCCTGGTATGACCTCACTCCAATGCAACCCCCTCTGCCACTCTGTTTACTTAATGAGTGATTATTGGCCCTTTTCTACATTTTAAGTAGAATCATTTCTCCTAATAAAGATAAGTTTATCCACATTTGCGTTGGCTTTCATAATCTTCAAGCTTTTTCCTTTTCTTTTTGGCAAAAGGAATTCCTCATCTTGTATTCCAGGAAATTAAGGTATGTGCCCTTAATTTTTTCCTGAAGGCTAACCCAAGGCTAGCTTCAAACCTCAAATCTTTCATCATAAAGATTTCCTGCTGTGTCCTCCTGGATGTTGTCCCCAGGAGCCAAACACAATAAAATGGTGCTCACTACAGGGGCTGCAAGCCCCTTGTTTAATCCATTCCCACACAAATTATCTGGTACTTCTCCCTTTGTTTATGAATTACCCAAGCAACCCAAAGTTTCTAGTCCTCCTCCAGAAGAAGATATCACTGATACCCCCTTGACTCCTATGGTAATGGTGTTGTCTCCCTGGCCTGCTTGGGCCCCCTTCCAGCTTTCTCTCTCAACTATGAGAAAGCTTGTGACACTTCCTGCTCCCTCCTTCACACAGGCACTGTGGAAATGAACTCTATCTCTGGTCTCTGTCCTGGGTATGCTTCCAAAGACCTATATTCTTTCCTCTTGGGCTTTGGTCTCCCCCCGCGCTGATGAAATCAATGGATACTATTAGTGTGTTAGTTAACCAGTTTATCTGACCCGCCTTGGTTCATTATCAATTAGCGCTAGGATCTCAGAACTAGCTTTTGACTTCTGTAGCCATGCTGTCTCAAACAACCATGCACAAAATATGGCCTATCAAGAATGGTCTCTTAGCCTCTTTGCTTGTATTTCAGATAACCAGCACACCTTGATGGCTGCTCAGAAGTACTTAACTTTGTCATCAAACTCCCTTTGCTGCTTTCTCCCTGGATATATCAAGGAACAACTGTTCAAACTGGATGATCACTAAGCTATGTGGCGTGAGCAGATAGAAGCACCTTTCCTAAAGTATTGCCAAGATTTTGAGACTTTAGTTAACAAGCTCAATCAATTTGAGAGCATATTAATTCTTAACTTGAGTTGGTTAGAACCTACGTTGATAATTGGGAACAACATCTGCACCAACAATATGGTCTGGATAAGGCCGTGCTTGGGAACACTCTGTGTCAAGCTCAAAATTACGTTGATAATAGAGTAGCTTCCATTGAGATGAATCCTCCCATTTCTTCTGTGGAGGTCCCGTCTGCTTTTGAAGCTAAGGTATGGGAAGCCATAACAGAACTCATAGCCACTACTCAACTTCAAGCTTCTTTTACAAACCCTCCACCAGTAGATCTTACTCCTGACCCTTACATTGCCTCACTAACCAACCAAGTAGCTATCTTGCAAGGTGAGATTGAGTATTTGAGGCAATACCTCTCTGACCCTGATGATTTGTCCTCTGACTCTGATGGTGAAGAGGAGGCTAAGTTCACTGATACTCCTACCCATATCAACCATGGGTATTGATCTGGCTTGGAAGGCCAACCCCATGTCAACTGTGCTCTTGCCTTGGACCAGCTAGTGGAAGTAACAAATGACGTTGCAGATAGGCAAGATGCACTTGAAAGGGAGGTACAGACCCTCTATTGCTTGACAGAAACTATAAATGGACAGGTTGCCCCTTTTAATGCTTAAGCAACTTCACTGACCACTTGTATCAATGGGATTGCTGGTACACTAGCAGTGCAACAGATTAAGATTGATGAATTTGGAGCTGCTGCCGCTACTGCCAGGGATATCAGTGGACAAAACAGCTCTACACTAGACACCCTGGAAGAGAGCCTTTAACTTCTCTGGGCTATACAACCTGCTGCCAAATATGAGTTTGAGGGCAACCCCAACATCAATGTTCTAAACCCAGAAGGCAACAGTCAGTCTACCTCATTGTCCATTGAACCCACCTTTAAGCCTTCCTTCAAGCAGATATTTGACCCTAAAACCTCTACCATTGCTTCCTTCCTGAAAATTACAAGACTACAATGTGTAGGGCTACTGATGAGCTTAAAAAGAAGCATATTCTTATATTCCTGCATCCTATTTGAAAAGAAGTTGTGGTCCCCAAGCTTCCTTCCATTGTCACTTGGGAGGACATGAAGGGTCTCCTGATTGAGAAATTTGGAGGAGATCTCAGCTTGGAGGTCAAAAAAGATACATCCATGCGCATTGCCTTTAAGCCCAAGGAAACCCTGGATGAGTTTTCTGACTGCTTCTATATTGAAGGACAACAGTTAATCACCAGTTGTCAGCTAACCCCCCGTGAAGCTTACACAGCTTGTTTGAACGCTTTGAAGGTGAATCAGCTCCAGTGCCTGAATTTTAAGGTGCACAAAGCCTCTCTTACGTCTATGAAGAGTATTAAGACCCTCTTGCAAGACATGCATTTGACCCACAGGGGTACTTTTGTTTGTGAAAATAAGGCCAACAACGCTGGAACCACCTCCTGTACTATGTGCATTATAACTCTGGGCTCAAGTGGACAGCCTAAGAGACAAGGATGTCACAATTCTGGTCAAATAGAGCACCACTTGCGTACCTGCACCAACCCTCAAGTAGAAGGTTGCAACCCAAAGGAGTAGGCAGGAAAATAGAGGTCAGCTTAGAGGCAGAGATGCTCTCTGCTGAACCATTACCCCCGTCTCCTCCTGATCCTCTCTCAGACAAGGAATCTCTCTTGTTGGCTGGCCCAACTATTATTCACCTGTTCCACAATCTTTCTAGTGATTCTGAACCTGAAGATTATGACTGCAATGAATCAGATATTTATGGTTACTCTGTGTTGGCTGTCCTGTAAACTGTGTCAGTCTCTTACAGGCTTTGTTCAGGGAGAACCACAACTACCACTTGCCTACCTTTAGGTGAAGCCAATGCCATAGTGGCTTGCTCTTACCTAGCCCAGGTTCATTGACCTCCTGTCCTGGTAGACTCTTCTGAAGAAGCTTCAGAGCTAGATGAAGCCCTCTTACAGAATGTGACTGTATCCCTCCCTTTGAAAACTGTTTATAAGGAAATTACTGCCTTACAATGTATGTTAGCCAAATGGGAGAAAGAGTTAGAAGCTGCACAAGACGTTCTGGCTGTCTTACCCCCCCTTTGGGAAAGATACTACCCGCTTGGAAGTGTTGATCCAAAAGGTTAAGATCAAGGCAATTCTGGACACAGGCTCTCCAGTCAATGTGGTATCATCCAAGCTAATGAAGAAGCTTAAGCTGTCCCCAACCTCAACTACACTCAATCATATTGTACTTCTGGAATGGCTCAAACTCAAGCCATTGGTGCCTACTCCGCCTTACCCATGAGGTTCAGAAAGCTTCTCATTGCTTCCCCTGCTATTGTCCTAGAGAACAAAAGCTATGATCTCCTAGTTGGCACACAATTCCTCCAAGAATATAATGGAATATAAACCTTCAAGATGGATACCTATTGCTCTTAGGATACAAGGTCCCTTTAATTTTTGGAGAACCTCCACTTCTCCTGGGCAAATGACTTAAGACTTGTGTGCTCAAGTATCCCACAGGTATCTTCTCGCTCAAGTACAGAACTCATTCCTCCATTATGTGTTCCCCCTCCTTCCTGTCTTGCAGAGGAAGGTGTTCCTCTCCTTGCTCCTGCGGCTTTCATCATACCTCCAGGCTCTCAAGTGATTATAGACCCTCAGATCTCTTACAAGATATCTGAAAAGTCTTTTCTGGAGCTATACTCTTCTGAATCTCTAAGCCGCATGGAGCCTTGGTTATGCCTGGGGATCTTAGATCAAACTCATAAGGAATCTGTACAGTTGTTTCTGGATAACCTGACTTCTTTGCCTATGCATGTATCTTGGGGCCAAGCTGTAGGTCATTGTTGTATAAAGGGGCAGAACAAGTGGCGTCCCTCTAACCTTTTGGAACCTTCAGCAACTTTAATCTACATGAGGAAAACCCTCAGGTTCTCTCCTTGTTCACTGCTGTCAACTTCCCCCAACTATCACCCATCCAACAAAAATATGAGCTAGAACTGCTAGACTAGTTTAATGATATCTTTGCCTATGAGCCTACAGACTATTTTTAGCCAAGGGGGTCATCCATCAGATAGATACTGGTGATGTGCCACCCTTTTGTGCAAAGCCTTACCGCTGCAGCAGGGTAGAGGATGACCAGGCTTCTAAGGAGCTCAAACAACTATTAGATGCTGGCCTACTTGCTCCTTCCCAAACTCCATGAGCCTCCCCCTTGTTGATCCTCAAGAAGAAGGACGGGGGCCATCACATTGTGATGGACTACTGCCAGCTAAATTTGCTCACAAAAAAGGATTTATACCTGTTGCCTAGGATTGACAATGCTCTCAGACAGCTGGGTGGTTCAAGTTTTTCTCAGCCATGGATCTAGCCTCTGGATACTGGCAATTTGACTTATCTCCTGAAGATAGAGAGAAAGCTGAGCTTATCACCTCAGAAGGCCTTTTTGAACCCACTTGTATGCCCCAGGGACTCTTCAATGCCCCTGCTACATTTCAACAGGCTATGGACTCCATCCTACAAGACCTAAAGCTCTCTTGTGTCCTCATGTACCTTGATGACATCACTGTATTCAGCTCCACATTTAACAATTATTTGGAACATCTCAAGGCTGTCTTTATCAATCTTTGAGAAGCAGATATAAAGCTTAAACCCTCCAAATATTCTTTCTTCAAAGAGGATATTGAATTCTTGGGCCATGAGGTCACCCAAACAGGAATACACCCCATGAAAAATAAGGTGTAAGCCATTGGCAAGATGCTGCCTCCCACAAATCTATGCAAGGTCCAAGTATTTCTTGGCATGATGAAATACTATTTACAATTCATCTCTGTCTTTGCTGAACTAAGTGAGCCCCTCGTCCAACTCCTTTGCAACATCCCCTTTGAGTGAACTGACAGCCAACAGCAATCCTTTGAGGCGCTTAAGACCAAGCTCAAAGAGGCTCCCATCCTAGTCTGCCCTGATTATGATAAGGATTTGATCTTGTAAACTGACGCTAGTGGAGTAGCTGTGGGTGACATCTTAGCCCATCTTGACAATGATAGCATAGATTGACCTGTGGCTAATTCTTCCTGAGTCCTCAATAAGCATGAGAATAATTATAGCGTCAACAAAAAGGAATTCTTGGCTATGCTACATGCTGTGAAGCAGTTTTGACACTATATCTACGGGACCCACTTTACCGTAGTCACTGACCACTTTTCTCTTAAGTGATTGCAACAGTTGAAGGAACCTGAAGGTCAATTAGCACATTGGGCTCTGTAGTTGCAGGGTATGATTTCACTGTGGTAAACTGTCCTGGTACGCAACATCAGAGCACTGATGGATTGTCTATAATACCTATATTGGTCATCCATCCTTCTGACGCCAATTGACTATACAAGTTAATTTGATACCTTGACTCTTGGACCACCAAACCAGAGGAAATTTGACTGGCTCTACAGGCTTTATCAAAGGATACTTTGATTCAGGATAGACAACTATTCAAGAAGGAGAACAATGCCTATTTGCCCTACGTTTGCCCCAGTATGAGAATAGTAATTATCCTCCAAGATCACATTGATACTGGACATGGGGTATAGCAAAAACTCATGAATGGTTGTTCAAGAATTTCTATTGGGAGAACATACGCCTCTTAATCCCTGACGTCCTTGCATCCTGTCATTTTTGTCAACTCCAGCAACTTCAACCTTCCCAGCATCAGTTTAAACTCATCCTGCCTAAACATGCCATCTACACTATGAGTATTGATGCTGTTGGACCTCTCCCTTGTTCTAAATCTGGGTGTTGCTTCATCTTGGTAGAAGTAGACCATTTTAGCAAATGAGTGGAAGCCAGAGCTACCAAAGATATAACTTCCAATACAACTGCAAATTTCTTGTTTCAAGATATCTTCTACTGTCATTGCTGCCCTCAAATCCTGCTTTTGGACAATGACACCAACTTTAATGCTTGCCTCATAACGTCTATTGTAGAGGCTATGGACATTCACCAATCTTTTTTATTCTGTATAACCTGTCAACCAATGGTACTGTTGAACTAGAAAATTCCTCCCTTGTGTCCATAATGAGGAAACTCACCCTCTCTGATGCCGCCAATTGGGATATGTTTCTCCCTGCTGCTCTCTTTTGTATCAACTCAGTAGACACCAAGTGATGGGCAAATATCTCTTTGCCATGCTGTATGAGCGTGAATCTACAACCCCCTCAATCTTGGGACTCCCTTTGATTGAAGTTGATGTATCTGCCAATCCTGAAGCCCATGTAAAAGATTTGACAATTTTTATCATTGAAATTCAGGCAACGGTATGTTCAACTGCCTATAAAGTCAAGGCCTTGAAACTCTTGCCTTCCAATGCTTCTAGAGCCCCCCTCCCTGAGTTCCAAGTAGGTGACCTAGTTCTCTACTACCAGAACTGTACTGGAGGCAGAGCCCATAAGCTTGAATCCCTCTTGGTTGGACCTTGTGAAGTCACTTTCAAGAAGGGTGTCAAGTATACTGTGAAGCTGCTGTCATCTGTCCAGCTTTTTGCCCAAGTTCATTCCAAATTCATCTGCAAATATCAACTCCCTATGTCCAATCTTGAAGGGGGAGATGTTGTAAATTGCGTCATTGATGCTATTTTGATATGACTTCAAATAGTGATGTCAGGAACCAATTCCTGACATCATTAAGTATCCTTAAGATATTTTAAAATTATTCTCAATGTTGGTTTGGATTTCCTTAGACATGTCCACAATTACCCATCCACCCAATCATCTCTTGGTTGTTTCACTTCTTGGGTATGATGAAAATTCACAATGCTTGACCCATTTTATAACTACAAATGTTTCATGCTTTTGATCAACTTTGAGCTTCACCTGTAGCCCCTGATAAGTAACAGATGTGTTTGGGATTTCCTAATGTTAGACCCTATGGTTATATAAGTGAATAATGCCATTCCTTTATTATTGTTTGTTTAATAAAACCTTTATCTTGTTCCCAATTCCCAGATTTACTGTGTTCTATAATAGTTTGAAATAGAAACCCAAGCTAGTGCCTAGAATGCTTACTACTAATGTTGGCAGTGGCTTGGGTATATTGGCTTTGTTAATATGTATGACTTTCTGCTTGCTCTCCTAAAACACTGACTTGGTCCCCTTGGTTTTGATTCCTGCTATGAATAATGTGTACACTACTGCTGGTTTGATGAAAATGGCCACCTTGCCTGAAATCAATATGGAATACTGGATGGAGTACAGAGACCTGATTCTGGTAAAGTGGGTCCCTGACAGTTTAAACAAACTAACACTGGGATGCCAAATTAACATCCCATCTCAAATGCTTTTGGGTCTAATGAATTATACCTCAGCTATCCAGTCTTTAGGTATTTTGTTTGTATATTTTATCAATTGCTATCTTGTTCTTTCCATAGGGACTTTCCTCAAAGGTTGCCTATCCTTGGTTTATTTATCTATCATTAATGGTTATTTATTGCCCCAGTTAATTCCAGGACGTTACCATGCTGAAAAGCTGTCTAAAGGTGTAATGTCACTCTCTTTCTTGTCACTCCCATTATCTATTTGCAAACCCTGTTGTATATGTCTCCATGCACCCAGCCCAAAGAATTTGAAGATTATTGGGTTCCAGTCTCAAGTTTATAACTCTAGAAGTTATTGTTCCTTGATGTTCCTTTCCAGTTCAACATTCTTCAATATTGTGCCCAAAGTTCCCCAGTTAACGTCAGTTTCAGTTCAAGATATTTTGCTCTTTCACCCTCCCAAAGTGTATGGTTTAGTTGGTTGATTGCAAACCAATGTTTAAAGTGAACCACACTTTTCTTACCTGGTAATGGAATTATCCTCCATCAGACATCCTACATTTTAAAGCTATTTTCTGTACCTTGTTTATTATTTCATCTTGACTCCAGGTCTTTTTTTAAAGACATTTGGCATAATGATCTCTGTGTGTTGCTGCCTGTTGTTTCAACTGCAAAATTGTAAAGAGAGTCAGCCAGTTTCAGTTTGACTTGATCTCAGGTTTGAACTGACATCTAGTTATAGAAAACAAATCCACTTTACTCCAGGTTACGTCAATGAATTAGTACACATACACATGATTTTGGTTGATATGTGGCTGGTTACTTCAACCAATAGATTAATCCAAAATAGAATAGAATTGATTTGATCTTACCCCAGGTTTAGTCATCTGAACTAATAATGGCTGCCACAACGTTGTGCTTGGTGTACTCTGGTTCTTTCAATTGGTTACAATTTAAATTACCCTTTCTATTTTGAGTAAGTTTGAATATGTTGATCATCTTCTCCGCCCACAAGGATTAATTAAGTTCTTGTGCTCCTAAGGATTAGTTAAATCACATCTCTAGGCATTTGGGTGGTTGTTTAGTCCTTCAATTGTGGAAGATCATATATTGGGTTGATTCAATAACCACTTTGCCCTCAATGTTAAATTAAGGCTTGGGCTCTTACAGATTGGTCATTCACATTCCTCAAGCCTTAATTCTTTGGGTTTATCAAACAAGTAACAACCAAAATACAGGCGCAGTGCCTGGGAAATGGCTTGAAGCAACCTGGTCAGTTTTGAATTTCAGTCCCAAACTACTCCCTGGCTTATCTCAACGCAAATGGTTTTGCTTTTTGGCAGATGGAATCCACTTTATCTACTGTCAGTGCTGCTACTACAACTTTCTGGGGTGGCATTTGCTTATAAAAACTTTGAAACTGCTGTCTGCCTCATGATGCCTGGAGATATTTTCAAGATATATTCTTTCTTCTGTTGACCAAGTTAAACAGAGCTTTGCTTAGGTATGGTCAAGCCTCACAAAGCTGTCCTATGTCTGCCTAAGTCCCAGAAACTCAGCGCTTCTCCACAAATTGCGGCTAGTTTTATTCATCCTATACCACAAAGATATCATTAAAATTATGAAACTGGCCTATCTTGTATTCACAAAAAACCCCAATGCTGCTATCTCACCAACCCCTCTTGTCTAAAAAATCACTGAATTCAGTCTTCTGGGACTTCACAGCTCCATCCATCTCATCCAGCTATTCTCATTTCTCTATCCTGTTGTCTTCAACCTGGATTACTCTAGCCTGATCATGACAACATTCTCATTGCTTTGGTTAAACAATTATTCCTGTTCTTGGAGTATGCTCTGGCCCAGAGGGTATCACAGATCCTGAATGGATTAGACATTAAATTGTCCACTTAGGGATCAAGCAATAAAACAATTGCGCAATTGCTCTCTCTCAAGACGCTTTTAATAAGGTTAACTATGTTTAAAACTCCCATAAAACAGGTGTTCAAATGGTCTTTTGAATGTGCTTCAGACTCAGGCTTTACTTCTGAGGTTAATTATAGAAACAACGCAAATAGAGTCACATGCCTCCATAAGGAAAGCCACGTGAAACTGGTTGTTCCATTGCGCGGGACTTTCTAATGTGCCTGTCCACTCTCCTCCATTAGTAAAGTCCTTCTGTCTGAGCCTCTCTTCCCCTGATGTAAATTCCCCTGCCTTTTACTATATAAGCATCTCAGTATCAAATAAAGCACTAGTTTTGTCATAATACTGTTGTAACTGTGCTGTTTTAGCAGAGTTACACAGGGGAAATATTTAGGAACTAGATAATAATTTTTATTAGGAGATAGTGATTATATAGTTCATGTGAATCAAGGATAGTAGGAACAAGATTGGTGATCACACGGCTGGATGGAAGAAGGGGGGTGGCTTGATCCTGATAATGAGTCAAGCGCCAAATTGAGGTATCCACCATGAAGGATCATCATCTGTTCATGTTGTTAGATTTGGTAATTTGAGTTGACTTCCTAGTCTGGCTTTGGGTGACCAGATAATTAGATTGCGGGTCACAAACCTGCTTGGTTGGAACCTTGATGGAGGGTTGAGCCTGTGGTTTTGACAATACCTTATATTTTTCTGTCCTATCTAAAGGCTGCCACTATACTATCAACAGGTATAGTATTAAGAAATAGGTTCCTGACTAACTGTTTGTAGAAATTAGCACCCCTTGCTGCTACAAATACAACATTGGCTCTCATGTCTTTTCACACCAACAGCCCCCACCCCCATGGTTCTTTCAATGAGGAGGGAGGAATGCCCCTGGCTGAGCCTTCTGTCACTGCTTCCCCCTATCACCAGACAGCAGCCTTCACTGCTACCAATGATCATGCTGGAGAAAGAGCAGGCGCTCCCTATGGCTTGCCCCCCCTTAGCCACTTCATGCCAGAACATCAGCGTCCCCAAGCTATTGTTTTTGGTCAACCCTTAATCCTACAAGCCCCTGCTTTTTTAGAGATAAACGCCAACTCCTCTCCTTATGAGGACGCTATCCATAGTACCATCCAAGCCATGGATTCTGGTGCTTCTGGCAATGGTGCTTGCTCTGAACATCTGGCTATTCAGCAAACTTCTGCTGATAACTCCCTGGTTGGCTTTTGGAACCTCTCCTAGGTCAACCCTGACCAACTTTGTTGTGACCTCTGCACCGTTGAACAAATGCACCTGGGTTGCATCAAAAGCCTAGTGCACAACCAAGGAATACTGGTATCTAACCAACAAATGTTCCTCCTGGTCCTTTACTCTGAGCTTGGCAATACTTTCACCACTGTGAATTAATACCTGGCCAAAGTTACCAACACCCAGAATACCATGCTGCAATGGGTTGACGCCATTGAGAGGGGAATAGCTAAACTAGTTCCAGTGCATGTGGTACAGACCCTCACACATCAGGGTGTAGACGCCAATTGGATTTCTGTGGTTACCACCCACGTGCTTGAGACTAGCCTCATGGTTCAAAGCCTGACTCATGAGGTGGAAGTCCTAGCCTGTTGCCTTGCCACCATCCCCTTGTTTACTCACGTCTACCGCTACAGACAACTCCCTCTCTAGCCAACTTCTTGGCCGTGACATCCTTGAGCTCTTCAATAACTACAAGAAGATGCAGACAGAACTGGTCCAGAAAAGCACCAATCTTGCCTTCCTGTTTGATGGATACCACACTGTTTCAGAGCTGCAGGATTGTCTCAAACTTCAACAATTGCATGGCAGAGCAGATAGCCAGATCTAAGCCAGGAAGGATAAGTAATTGATTGCCTTGCTTCAAGCTGAGCTTGCCACCCATGAAAGGTGCATTACCTCTCTGGAAGATGACTTGGATATCACCAGTCAGGAGATCAAGGTCTATCAGGATGAGCTGGACAAGCAGCGACTTCTTCTGAACGCCTTTCAGAGCCAATTGGATAGAATAAACAGTAAGATTTTTGCCACCAACTTACAGTATATGTCCATCAACTCCAAGAGTCTCCACAGTCCACTAAGGTCATCCAGCCCTGATTTTATCATAGCTACAGCAGCAATGATGGTCACACTTGGTTGGCTCCCAACTCTGTACAAGTATTAGAGCCTGTTTTGGAGTCTGAGGACAATGTCCTGGCCACTCCTGAAGCCTCTGGGGCTTCTCAGGACAGAGAAAGTGACCACAAAGCTCAGTGAAAGAAAAACTGTTGACGTGTCTCTGAGGCTAGGTTTGCTGCCTCTACCCTCAGCCAGTCCCGTCTCACCTGTTTCCCAGTGAGGATCACTCCTGCTCCTACCCAACATGGTTCCAACAACTTCAAGCCTGTCAATCTCCCCAAGTTTGACCGCAAGAGTAATGTGGCCATGTTCTTACACCTATACCAAAACTCCATGTATGGCGCTGATAACACCATGAGGGATTCCACAATCATCAACTGTCTGGATTCTGAGACTCAAACCATTATCTTGCCACATCTCCCTGAGAATGGCTGGACTTTTGCCAACGTCTCCAGGGCCCTAACAGAAGAATTTAGTAGCCAATAAGCCCTTCTTGGTTGCAAGATGGACTTTGCTGACACCAAGCTAAAGGTGGGGGAAACCCTAGAAGCCTTCATTTCTAGGTTTTACCTTGAAGCTCAAACCCTGTTGTCTATGAGCGCTGTACAATTTATTGATGTGCAGTCAGCACTCCTCAATTCTGTACGTGTCAACTGGGAGCTATCCCTGGCCCTTAAGTCAGGTATCTACAATGCCTGCACCATACCAAATCTGATTTGCTTTCTAAACACCTACAAGGAGGAGTTCAAGATCCCTCTCCCTGAAAGCCACCCCTGCCAGCAAGCTGAGTACAGACCCCGCTTGGCTGTGGAGATTCCCAAGCCTTACAATCAGATTAGACCCTCACCAGCCAACAACACTCCCCGTACTTGCTTCAAATGTGGTATGGCTGGCCACTTCTCTCAGGAATGTAATAACTCTTTCCAAAAGGTCCATCATGTAGGCATGGAAGACACTGAGGAATACTACTTCATAGACGCCAATATTGAGAAGGACAATGAGGATCAGTCAAAAAAACTACTAAGCAGGCAGGACAAGGAGAAATCCTTGGCTGCCTTTGTAATTTTGATGCCCTCAGCTCCCCCCATACTGCTGCCCCCCAACAAACCTGCCCAGGGCCTGCCGCTTTATCTTCCTCTGAGGCAACCCCTAAGGACAAACCCTCTCTGATTGACTTTGACTCACAACCAATATACAAGGATGCAGAGTCTGAAGGAGTTTAAGAGGACCTCTTACATTGAGTCCTCACTGTCAACACTTGAACTCATCAGACTACACTTTGACCTGAGGTGGTGATCCCCTTAATAGCTCAGAAAACAGTGTCCTTACCCTATGCCAAACAGATGACTCAAAAAGGTGTTGAAGTCACTTATGAGGAGGACAGTGCTGAACAACTGGCCAAGATGCTTTGGACAGTACACGTCTTGATCCCGCTAAAGTCCCTCAAGGAAGCAAGCCTAGCTGTGCAAGCTACCATGGCTACCTTCCTGGAGAAGTTCAGGGTACTGAGCTTCCACCAGGTCTCTAAGATTGTGGAGATCAGAGAGGACCGCCAGGATTGTACCTATATCAACCTGGTAGTGAACAAAACCCACGTTTGGGCCATACTATATACTGGTACTCCTGGGAACATCATATTCTCACGGCTGGTTAAGAAGCTTAAACTGGCACCGGACCTAGCCTATCATGAAGAGTTTGGTACCGCTGGGCCACTGACTACTAGAGCAAAAGGAGCCTATTCTTCCCTCTCTCTTTGCTTTGGGAAGCTAATGATCACAGCTCCTGCTATAGTTCTAGAAAACAACAGCTACAAAATTCTTATTGGGACTAGCTGCATGGTCCAGTATGTCACTGTGACCAACCATGGAGACCATACATTTGGAATATTGGGCCATTCCATACCCATGTTCTATCATGGTGATTGCCCGTCTGACCTGCCCTTACAACGTCTGCACTAAATCAATCTGGAGTATGCCAACGGAGAGCTTCCAGCTGCTTATACACTGTGTAGTAAGAAGGTCAAGGTGCTACCTCTCTCAGATGAGAACCCCAAGGGTATCCCATTTCATGCCTCCTGTTATGTGACTATCCCACCTGGCTCTCAGGTGATCCACAATACAGGCCTTTTGCTGGATCTATCTGCTGGTACTCATGGAGAAATCTTTGGAATCCACATCACCTCCAGACTAGAACCATGGGTTGCACCAGGCATCCTCATACCAAGTGATAAGGAAGTGCTCATACTCTTGGCCAACATGAGTTGTGAAGCCATGGTTGTCTCCAAGCACCAACTCCTGGCTTATATACAACTGGAAGATCATGACAACCTGCAGGAGACTGCCCCCTTTGCAGACTTCTCTGAGCTGGGCCTACCCTATGAACAACCACTGGTGCTAGCAGTCATAAGCCGCAACTCACTATCTGGCCTCTCTTAAGAGCAGAAGGATCAAGCTATGGATCTCTTTGCCCAGTATAAAGATGTGTTTGCCAAGGATGATTATGACCTGGGCAAGGCTGCAGATGTTGCTCATCATATTGACACCCAAGGCAGTCCACATATCTGCTCCAGACCTATACAACGTAGTCAAGCCAATCATGCTGTAGCCAACAAGGAGCTCCAGAAACTATTGGGATCTGGCTTACTGGTCCCCAGTAAAAGCTCTTGGGCTTCCCCTCTCCTGATTGTCAAAAAGAAGAATGGTAGCAACTGTGTGGTGATTGACTACCGCCAGCTGAATGCTGTTACCAAGAAGGATTCATATCCTCTCCCTCGCATTGATAATACCTTGGAACAAATGGGTGGCACCAAGTTCTTCAGCGCCATGGACCTTATCAGTGGGTACTGGCAGATTGATCTACCCCCCGCATATCAAGAAAAATGTACAATCATCACTGACCAAGGGCTATTCTAACCCACAAGGATGCCTCAAGGTCTTTACAATGCCCTGGCTAACTTTCAATGGGCTATGGACGCAGTAATGGGTGACCTCAAACTCACCAGTGTCCTGGTCTATCTTGATGGCATTAATGTGTTCTCCTGAACTTCTTATGATCATCTGCAGCACTTGGAAGAAGTCTTCCAGAGGTTACTTGCAGCTAATCTCAAGCTCAAGCCACGCAAGTACAACTTCTTCAAGGAGCATCTTAAGATCTTGGGATTCATCATTAGTCAAGATGAACTCTGGCCTGTACCTCTGAAGGTGGAAGCTATTGAGAAGATGCAGATCCTGGTCAATAAGTTGGATGTGCAGGTCTTCCTGGGGATGATTGGGTACTATTACCGCTTCATCCCCAACTTTGCATCCCTGGGTGACCCTCTTTTTCAGCTCCTCCGAGCTGATAAGGAGTTCTTCTGGAGCCCAGTGTGCCAATCTGCTTTCAATGCTCTCAAGGGAACACTGACTGAAGCCCCTGTGCTAGCCTACCCTGACTTTGCCAAGCCGTTTGTGGTTCATATGGATGCTAGCCTGACTGCAATTGGGGGTGTCCTCTCCCAAATGGACTATGAAGGACTTGAACAGCCTGTGGGATACTGTGCATGTACACTTAATGTCCATGAGAGAAACTACACTGTCACTGAAAGAGAGTGCCTGTCTTTAATATACTGTCGTGAATGCTGCCATTCACCATGTTTCAATTTTGCCTTTGTTGGGTTATTTTTAGGATGAATATCTCTCTTTTGCTTTTGCCCTTCAAAATGAGTCTGGCTCCAAATTAGGAAATACAATTATTCAGTTTCCTTATTCTGCGCAACTCACTTGCCCCACTCATGCTTGTGGTGAGTGATCCTACCGTCCATGTACTGTTTTGTGTTAAAGCTACACAGTATTTAATCCCAATTCCTATACACAATAAAATTTAAGTTCTATTCACATTTTTGTCTTTGTGTCTCCACATACTTTGGCGCCTCTCTAACCACGTCTAGCAGATATTATTCATTCAGGGCCACAAGGTAATTGCATAGCCTTCCCTGTCATTCTAACCAAGACTTAGTACAAATCCAATACTAAGGTTAGGATTTCCCATTGTGACTCTGTGCTGTGCCTCAGATCATGACAAAAATGGTGCTCACTACAGGGGCTATAAGCCCCTTGGTTACCCCTTTTGCAACAACGTTTTCAGGACCTTTGCCTTCTTCTATACAAGAGCCAACTTTGCCTGAAATTACCAGTCCTCCTATTGAGGAAGACATTGCCAACCCACCTATTGTCCCTACTGTGCTAAACCTTGGTAGTGGTCCCTGCCTAGTGGCCTACCCTTTGGGTACCCCTGACTTGGAAAAAATCATGGCAGTAGCCCTTGGGATAGCCCGTGATGAAGTCATCCCTTGCCTCCAGCTTCAGTTTAGCCAAGCAGAATACTACAAATTGATTGTAGCTCCACAATTTCCATAGCACCTCCTCTCAGCAGCTGGCTCCGCTGAACGCTTATTGTCCTCCTTTGTACACCCCACCTTAGCCCATCATAAATGGTATTAGGGCTCCACATTCAGGAGATTTCATCACTACAAGCTGCTATCACTCATCACTGGTATCAGTTTGCGGCCTACCAGCAATGAATCCACTCCCTGTTTCCTTAGTATCTGAAAATTAGCGCAACTCTGCCACCTCCCAATTTGGCTTGGTCAAATCCATTGAAAAAATGCACCAGTCTATCCCCAAATATGTCAGAGAGCGCCTTTATGAGTTCCACCAGCTGGAACAGCCATGTTGTGCCCAAGTAGACTCCACTCTAAACACCTATCTCACCAACTTTGAACAACTTGTGCAGCAACTCAACAAGTTCAGTGCTTACTCTTTCAACCAATTACAGCAAGTAGAAGTCCATGCTGCAAAGGGCCTCCACAAACTTGGTGAGGAATTTGATCAAGAAAGGGCTGCTACTGCCGCTACCATTGCCAAACTCCAGACTCAAGTAAATGAACTATCTACCTCCAGATCAGATGCCCCGCCTTCTCCTCCATCTGATGAGTTAGCAGATAGAGAACAGAGGCTCTGGGATGCCATTTGAGAGTTAAGAACATCTACCTGCAGTCAAGATTGTCCAACTAAAGCCCCTCAGCCTGATCTTCAAGTGCTTGCTCTGACAACACAGGTTGCTGAATTACAACAAGAGGTTGCTACTCTGTGTGAGGCAATGGCATCTGTTGTTAGTCCACCTGGAGTTGTTGGTGAAGATAGTTGCTGCCCTATCTTGTCAGGGAGCCCCCTGTGTTCATTGTACTAGAGAGTTGATAGCTCTAGCCAATGAAGTGGACCTCCTGAAGCAAGATCACTCTGAGCTTGATAAAGACGTACAAAAACTAAGTGAAGTAATTGATTCAATGAATGACAGGTTTGCCCCTTGCCTTTTGGTGGGCCCATCTCTTACTTCCCAACTGGCTGAACTTTCCTCAGTAGTAACAGCACAGGGTCAACGCCTGGATTTTACTGAGCGGCAGACCATCCTAGCTAATAATACGGGCACCCGCACTGCTGAAACCTTGATTACCCTTGAGTAAAGTGTTTGCCAGCTGTGGGCCAGGCAGCCCCCCACCAAGTCAGAAGCAGAATTCTCCCCACGCATAAATGTACTTGATAGTAACAATTGCGGCCCAACTACTGAAGCTCACTTCAAGCCTACCTTTAAGCAAGACTTTGACCCCAAAATCTTGACCATTGCAGCTTTCCTAACTATCTACAAAATTTCCATGAGAAGAGCCTCAGATGAGGTTAAGAAGGAACACATTCTAACCTGTCTACACCCAACCTGTCAAGAGGTAGTAGTGCCAGAGCTGCCCATCATTGAGACCTGGGAAGATATGAAGCAACTTTTAATAGATAAATTTGGTGGTGATCTTAGTTTTGAAGTGAAGAAGGACGCCTTCATGCACATTGCTTTCAAGCCAAAGTAGACCCTAGCTGAATTTTCAGATAGATTCTACATGGAAGGACAACAACTGATAAAAAGAAGACAATTGACAGCTCATGAAGCTTAAATGGCTTGCGCTCAAGCCATCAAGGTGAACCAGCTTCTGTACCTTCACTTCAAAGCCCATAGGGCTATGATTTCTTCTATAAAGAGCATAAAGACGCTGTTGCAGGATATGCACCTTACCCATTCTGGAGCATTTGTTCAGGAGAATTGTGCCACCTCTAACTCTGGTTTTTCTTCCTGTGGCCCTCACATCCTCACAATGAAATTGCAAAATCCTCTTAGACGTCAAGGTTGCCACAACTGTGGCCAGATAGGTCACCATTCTTGAGTCTGCACTAATCCTTGGGTTGAAGGGGCTGATCCCAAGGAACAGGCGGGAAAAGAACAGTCAACCTAGAGATGGAGACACTCTTGGTTGACAATTCTTCCCTCTCTCCTTCAATCCCCCCTCCATTGCTGACTCTGAGCCTGCTGATACTGGGGCTCCTTCCATTCTGCTGTTATTTCACAACATCTCTGATGACTCTGATATGGATGATTCAGATGTGTAAGATCCCAACGCCTATGGGTATTCACTTTTTGCTGTCCCTGAAACAATTGCAGTCCCTTATAAGTTGCGTTCTGGGAAATCTACAACAACTGCCAAGCTGATTCTGGAAGCCAAGGAGGTTGTCTCCTGCCTTTACCTCACTCAAGCTAAGAGGTCCCCTGTGCTTGTAGAGTCATCCAAGAAATCTGCTCAGGTTGACAACGCTGTATTCAAGAACGTTTCAGTCTTGCTTCCTCTCCAGACTGTCTATAAGGAGTTTCCTGGCTTGAGATGCATTATTAAAAAATGGGACAAAGAGCTAGCAGAAGCCCAAGACATTCTGGCTGTCCTCCCTCCCTTTGGTTGTACTACCACTTGTGTGGAAATATCCATCCAAAAAGTGAAAATCAAGGCTGCCTTAGACACAAGGTCTCTGGTTAATGTTGTCTCCTCAAACTTGCCAAGAAGCTCAAACTTGCCCTAACCTTAATTACCACTAGTTGTATGGCACAGCTGGCTTATCCATGACTTGTGCTATATGGGCTTATTCTGCTCTTCCCATGCGGTTTGGCAAGCTACTTGTGGCTGCGCCTGCCATTGTCTTAGAGAATGAGAGCTATGGCCTCTTAGTTGGTACTCAATTTCTTAGAGAATACAATGGGATCATCAACTTGAAGGATAGCTACCTCTTTATCTTAGGTTATGAGGTCCCTTTGATCTTTGAAGAGCCAGTTAAAGTTCCCGGGAAGCGCCTCAAGACATGTGCCTTGGAATATCCCACTGGTGTTTTCACTTTAAAATACCATACCCATTCCTCCAACATGAAGTGCCCTCCTATGGCTTGTCCTGCGTCTGAAGGGATTCCTCTTTTGGTCACTTCTGCTGCTACTATTCCTCCTAGGTCTCAGGCTATCCTTGACTCCCAAATATTGTATGAGCTTCCTGAGTGTACATTCCTAGAGTTGTACTCTTCTCCCTTGCTAGGACGCAACAAACCCTACTGTAAATTCAGAACCTGAACGTAAAAATGCGGGATTGTCAAATCCTTGGTCCAAATTTCAAATCACTTTTTCAAGATAGCCTTTTTTAATTAAATTGAATTCTTTGTATTTTTATTTGAATTTTTAAAAATGCAAGAACTCATAGACACTTTGCAAAGTTCAAGTTGAGCTGCATATTTCCAATGGACAAAATGAATTAACTGGAATCAGATTTGAAGCGTTCAAATCCATCAGCCATTTTCATTAAGTTTACTATGTTTTTTGAAATTGAAGGATTGCCAAATCCAAGAACCAAATTTCAAATCACTTTTGAATGTCACTAGTAAACTCAGATATTAATTGTGGGAACTGGAATCCAAATTTAATGTACACTAAGCACACTAGGAAACACCAACCCAAATCAAGAAGCTCCACCACAACTAAAATCAAACTAAAAATTAAATATCAATAACTATTTTTAGACATAAAAAGTGATTGATCTTTAAAATCATCCAAAACTGGAAAGGATACAATATTATTCACTTCAAATCACGGATATAGAAATTCTGTTACTATTCAAGGCTAACTCAAGAGAAAATAACTACTCACAACTCAACCAATAAATCCAAATAAATACATATTTAATCTAAAATATATTTTTTATTTTATTTTTATGGACCGTCAATTGCATTCCCAACCCGCTCCTGCACCAGCCCGCGGGGCAGCCTGTCCACAAGGGCGTCCCAGAGGGTCCAAGAACAGACCCAGAACACAAATTGAAGGGAATCATGCCAATACTCAGGCCTCCCAAGGTGTCATTGCCAGCCAACCACCTCCCGCATTCCAGGCCAGGAACAGTAGCCTTAATCCAAGACAGAAGCTGCTCTCAAAGCCTGCAACCAAAGTCTCCTACACAAAGGCCATTGGGAATAATGAGGTTACATACACCTCCACTGTTTACCCAGTTGTCACCCAGCCTTGCACTCTTGATCCAAGAGTTGCCACTTCCTGCCCCCACGTTTTTGACACGTCCTATGACTCATTGGCCACAACCAAGGAGCCATCTGCACCTGTGTCTTATGCCACTATTGACGGTGCCAGCGCAACCAAGCGTGATCCCACCTTCTACACAAAGGTCCCCATCCCCTGTGCTGAGCCTGATAGCCAGGATGCCGTAGTACCTGCCAAGGGCTGGCGTCAGTTGACAGATAGTGAGCGTGAAGCTCTCCTCAACTGCTCAAACAGGGGAATGGCGGTTTGGGATATTGCGTCCCAATTTGGTGTCACAGCCAGGTACATTGCCGACATCAATACCAAGTATGGCAATACTGGGCAAAAAGTCAAATCCACCAAAGCAAAAAGACAGCCAAAACTCCTTCAGCCCATACACATCAACACAATCAAGCAGTGGGTAGCCAGGGATTGCCACCTGGACACACTTGCTGTCCAATCAATGCTCACCACAGAAGTTGGACTTTCTGTTTCCAAAACCCTTGTCTACAAAACTATGGTTGATTTGGGCTTCTCATGGAAGGTGCTCAGAGTTTCTCCATACAATAGGAACAGTGAAAAGACCATCAAGGATCAACGCATTTATGCCGAGACATATCTGGCACTAAAGGAGACTGGGAATGTCCAGTTCTTCTATATTGATGAATTGTTGTTTTCCTCCTCACTCAGGTCCAGGCATGGGTGGGTCAAGAAGGGGTCCAAGGACAGTGTAGCCCATTGTGCAGCTTTTTGTTCCCAGACCTATTCAATGGTTGTGCTTCTTGGTCCTCGCAGGTTAGATCAATACCAGATGATTAAAGGCTCCCATAACCGTGGGACCTTTCTTGATTTTCTCTTAGCTGTCAAGGAGTACATTCAGATAAATTATAGAGGCATAACCAACGTTGTTGTGCTTGATAATGTTGGGCTCCACAAAGTGGATCTGGTTGTGTCCAAGTTCCCCCCCATTGACAAGAATAGCCACTCCTCCAGCCACCGCCTTGCTGATTGTCCAATGAGACTTCTCTTCCTCCTGCCATATTCCCCATTCCTGAATCCAATCAAGGAGGTGTTTGGTTGGATCAAGAATAAGGTGAAACAAGGCCTTCCTCAGGACACTGAGGACCTATTCAATATTCTTGAGGTCAGCCAATTTGCAATGCCACCCAATGTGGTGGCGGCTTTCTACAAGCACTTGAAATCATTTCTCCCAAAAGCCCTGGCCTCTGAGCCAATCAGATAAATGGGCTCTCTGGGTTTAATTTATTTTTATTTTTATTTATTTTGTTTTTATTAGGTCTCAAAAATTATTGTTTATATATAATAATGTGACATTTGATTGTATTATAGACATATAAGTGTATGTAGAAAAGGTAAGTAAAATTAATTATACTAGGTATGAAGAATATATTTTTATTATAATGCATTGAATATTATATCAACTGTTGCGCTAAAAAATAAAATAAATTAAAGATGATAAAAATAAATTTATTTATTTATATAATTGTGAATTGTTGATGGTATTTTGGCTTTTTTAAGCCACAAATTGGACCTTGCATGTCATCATATGATCCTTGTTATTTCAGTGCCACTATAGCCACACAACACAGCAATCAATGATTTTTATGTATTCCTTACTAATTTGTACTTAGGACGCAGTTCAAGTATATCAAATATGTTTATCAAATCATATCACAAGGGAAAGGTAATTTGAGTTCTAAACAATCATTTGTTTAGAACAATAGTGGAGCGGGCTGCATGATGCGGATAAATTCAATTCTCCATGTTTATCTTTGTGATACATGGACCCGTACTCAACAAGTAGTAAATAAAAACATTTTTAATTCTTTTTTATTTGGTGTATTGGCAACTATGACTAATGTTTTTAATATACTTAGATATATTAATTTTATAATTTACATACTAAAATTTAAAATAAAAATTAAAATATTAAAAGTAAAATTATAATTATAAATCTTAAAAGTTAAATATTTAAGTATTATAATCAAAATATAACAATTTTATTAAATTGTGATTTATTCAATATCAAAATATTTGATATTGAATATGTCAATATTAAAAATTTTAACAGTGAATATTTTAATATTAAAATTTTAATATTTAAAATAAAAAATCAAAAAAATAAAATAAAATAAAAATTTTAAGTTGCAAGGGAAAATGATTTATTGGGGGAATGTGAATTGCAAGGGGAATGTGTTTATTCTGGGGAATTATACCCTGAAATTAAATTTTCAGCTAATGCATCTAATTGGGACCACATACTCTTCTGTATGTGGTGGATGACTCTGGCGCTAATTGCTAGAGGGGTGGCGCTCAACACCCTGGTGGTGGCCGACCGTCTTATAAAAGGCAAACGGGTGAGGGAATCCACTAGCAGGTTTTTTTCAGGGGGCACGTAGTACCCGTATAGAGTTGCCAATGCAAATGAGTCATATAGGACGTGTTTGACTGTTCTGTATCCCCATGGTGTCTTCTGTCTGTTGAGGGCTACGCGGCATATGTCAATCTGTATAGGTACATCTTTTATTTTTTTCACGTTGGCTTTCAGTATGCAATGGAGCAGAATTCCCAGGTACACCGCAACGTGGATCCTTTGCAAGGTATATTTTTCTGAGAACATGCACAGTTTTTTGAACATTTGTATTAACCTATTGATATAGGATGTTTGGTTGAACTTGAAGAGGGTTCCAGGGGCGCCTGACTTGTATCAGCCCCCCAGGCCTCAGCAAACAATATCAATAAAGGCTTAAAATTATTCACAAGGACTGCATCCCCAACTTTATTTGATAGAGCTTTAAAAATTCATTAAAAATTGCAGATTTCAGATATTCATTTCCAATTTGAAAGTCAGTTTTTATTAATTTTTTTGTATTTTTTAATATTTGTGAAGGGGAACCTTTGAATGCTTTCATATATGTATTCATTGAAGTTCAGTTTTATATTCCCGGCAATTTCATTCATTTCTTTGATTTTGATTGTTGATCCTAGTTTGTATGCTTCCCTTATCCATGGTAAGCACCCTGCAGGTGGTTGATATTCCCTATCTTGAGCTTCACTATTAAAAAACATATTCATATTCTGTTGAACTATTTTATTTATTTGATTTACTTATTTGTTTGTTTTATAGGGGCCACCAGTGACTGGTAACCTCCATAAAAACAACTTGGCATAAAAGCCGCCACTTCTGCGACCTCATCCCCATCCCTGGTGATGACTAAAATAAATATAAGCTAAACATAAAAAGACTTACTAATTGTTTCCCCTGTGGCCCCCTCAGCCACAGGCACCATATCGGCAAACTTCATGAGCATTGGATGCTCTTTGTTAATTTTTCTTAGGCTTAATTTTTTCTTATTTTTCTTGCAACTTGTGCTTCCTCTTGATTTTCATTTGATAAAGCTTCTGTATTTTTTGAAGCGCTTCTGCTTATTGCTTGTGTTTCATTTCCATCTGTTTCCATTTGGTCAGTTTCTTCTTCATTGGTGTTGATTTCCTTTTGAATTTCTGTTCCTTCAATTAGTTTGATCTTCTTATTGTTTTCTTTGGCCCCCTGCCAGAACTCCCACAAATTGTAGGCCATGTTGTTGAACTTTAGACTTGATAAAATAGTTCCCTGTAGATTAAGTATTTTTTTCTTTATTCTTTTCATCTATAATATTTCCCAACTTATCCAGAGCATCTTCTTTTGACTGTATCAGTGGCTGGCCCTTGTTACCCAGCTTCCCTGTCACTATTTCCCTGATATTTCTTTCTATCTCAACAACCTTTTGAAGGTGTGCTTCTAATTTGTTGATTAAGTCTTAGATTGTTGACATATTGTTTGAATTCCATCAAAAAACTGGTTTTTATAGTACTATGTTCAGTGCATACATATTTTTCACCATCATTAATAAATTAAAGACAATAAACGTGAATATTAGATTAAAATATTGCAATGAGACGTCAACTTTTGATATTTTAATATTATGTGCATAACTCAATGTATTTTGTTTAATAAAATTCATTGTAAAATTGGACTTTTTTCATTGTAATTTATTGAAATGGATTGTGCTTATATTAGAGAGCCATTAGCGCTTAGTACAAATATTAATACATAGTGCATTTTACAGCCTGTATATTTACCTATTGGTAATAATTATATAAAATTTTCAGTTGGATTTTACGGTGTAATAATAATCTAATGTGTTATAAAATACAGTTTACTGTCATTAATTGGCAGATTTTCTTTGCTGTGGCAATTGTGCATTTTCTGATATTTCCGCACTAGTATCAAACTGGTTGGCTTCACATCCAATTGCTCAGGCAATAGGAAAACAAGCTGCCACCCCAACCACATCCAGTCTTAGGGTGACAGCTTGTTTTCCTATTGCCTGTGTGATTGGATGTGAAGCCAACCAATTGGATACTAGTGCGGAAATATCAGAAAAGGCACAATTGCCACAGCAAAGAAAATCAGCCAATTAATGACAGTAAACTGTATTTTATAACACATTAGATTATTATTACACCGTAAAATCCAACTGAAAATTTTATAGAATTATTACCAATAGGTAAATATACAGGTTGTAAAATGCACTATGTATCAATATTTGTACTAAGCGTTAATGGCTCTTTAATATAAACACAATCTATTTCAATAAATTACAATGAAAAAAGGCCAAGTTTACAATGAATTTTATTAAACCAAATGCATTGAGTTATGCACATAAATTCAAAATATCAAGAGTTGACGTCTAATTGCAATATTTTAATCCAATATTTACGTTTATTGTCTTTTATTTATTAATGATGATGAAAATATGTATGCTCATAATTTTAAGCTATTCAAAAAATGTACAACATTGTTTTAATTATGGGAAATGTTGATAATGTAAAAAGAAAGTATTATTAATTGTAAATTGAAATAGAGATATCAATTTTAATAAGTTATCATAAAGAAAAGATTTATTTACTAATCAAAGGACAGGAAGGGAAGGGAATGGGCGGAATGAACGTTGCCTTCATCTGCGCCTGTGAAAGGGGCGGCATCAGAGATAGTGGGGAGGGAATGGGTTATGGCTTGGGAGTCAGGGTTGGAATGCAGGTGTCTTGATGGGGGTTGGGGAGGCAGAGTTTGTTGACTGGGAAGGGGCAGCAAGAGCAGTTTGCTTCAATTGCTTGAATTCTTCTTCCGTCACATATACTGGCTTGACAAAACGGATGGACTGGTGTGGGGGGAGACGGGGGTCCTTTCTGGACTTATCACTATTGCTTGCATAAAAGATGATAAGATCAAATAAGTCCTGGATGGACGCAGAAGGGAAAAGCTCATACCCCTTATCAATCTGGGTGCATAGTTTGTTGTAGGTGGCAGGCTTCAAGCGCCTGAGGGTGGAACCAAAATTGTAGAGACATACATCTGCAAGATGCATGTTGGCGTAGTTGATGGGGTAGGACCAGCAGGTATGCCCTGCAGCCCTGATTTCTTGGGTAGCCCATTCCCGCTGCTCCATCTCTGCACTCAGTACAACTGTGTGCATGGTGTTTTGTGTGGCCCACTCCTCCAGCATGACCTTGAGCTCCATCTGGTAGGCATACCCATCTGCAGTGTTTGATATTGCTGAGTAATAATTGATGCCCAATGGGGAAACTGCCAATAAAACCCCAACAAAACAATACAAGATTGGGCCGTGCTTGTACACGTCAGATTGGATGCGCTTCTCTCCAAAGTCTTGGATACTGGCCAAGATCTTAGCGTATGATAGGAAGATGATGTCATTACGGGCCCTCATTGCTCTCCCTTTAATAAAATTAATAATGGTTGCATTGTATGGGTTGGTATCCACCAAATGGGGCCACCAAGAACCTGATTGGGTAGGATTCTGGTGGCAACCACAACTCTGTACATCCATGAATTCACTGTTCTTTTGTTGGTGAAGATGCCGTGGAGTCCCAACTGGAGACGTACCTAGACCAGGGGTATCTGCAAGTCACATTCCATAAGGACCATCATAAGGGGATGATCTGTATCACCTTTAGTTGAGGTACAGGTACCAGTTGGGGTCTTCTTGGTGGGGGGCCACAGTTGGCGTGGGCTTGCAGGGTTGCAGCCACAGTTGACTTTGCAAACCCCATTGTGGCCGCAATTTCTCCAAGGGACATAAGCTTGCCTCGCTTTTCAACCATTTCAAGAACAATTTCTGGGGTGATCAATTTTCTTCTGTGTCTTGCAGGCTGATTGGCTGGGGGAGGGATATGTCCATCTTGGGAACTGGCCAATGCCATCTGATTGGCTGTTTCAGGGTTCTGGGCTCTCTAGGTGACCCCATGGCTAAAAAAGCTGGTTCTGGATGCCATTGCTGATAAGGGATTTGGGTTGGCAGCTGCCTGTGCATGGTGGGCAAACAGGCCCATACTGGAAGTTGCAGGGGAAAGAACAGACTCCTGTGTGGTGCTTGAGGAGAGGCCTACAGGTTGGGAGTGGCCATAGACAGAGGCTTCACTGTTAAGAGACCCAGTGTAGCCCTGCATGATTTTTTCAAGGCCAGGGAACAGCTTGTTTATTTGGTTGGTGTTGGAAGAAGACATAATAAAGATTTATTATAATTTTAAACCCAAGAAGAGGAATGTATATTTTAGTAAGTTTTATTGTTATATATGTTAATTTTGTGAATATTATGATCTAAATTTTAGCCAACCTAAAATGAAACAAGGTGATTTTTGAGAATGCCTGTGATTCCTAAAAGAATTTGCACAAATCCACTCTAGATCCTTTTTCATCCTTTTTGAGACACCCATAAATTATATTTATTTTCAAATTCCTTGCAATTATGATTTGAAACTTGGTTCTTGGATTTGACAATCCCGCAATTTCAGATTTGTTAAGTTTTACATGATGTCTATCATTTGTTTGAAATACAGGAAATCTCAAATTGTACATAAAAATCCTGCATTTCTGATTCATATATACCTCATTTGTTTGCTGAGTTTTGCCTTTTGTTAGTTGAGTTATCTGCTCAAGGGATTCAAAATTTGCCAATTTAAATAAACCAAAAAAAAGTCAAATTAAATGGTTAATTTTATTAAATATTTTATTTTTTGCTCAGCTGAGTTGCCCGCAAAAGTGATTCAAAATTTGGACCAAGGATTTGACAATCCCGCATTTTTACATTCAGGTTCTGAATTTACAGTATCTCTGTCCAGGAATCTTGGATGTTTCTCATAAAGACTCTGTTCAACTGCTGGTTGCCAACTTGACTGCTCTCCCCATATATGTGTCTAGAGGGCAGGCTGTTGGCTATGGCAGGTTGTTGAATGCTCCTGATGTCCTATCACTACATCCTTTTGGTATGTTCCAGGACTTTAACTTACCTGAGGAGGAGCCACAAGTCCTATCATTGTTCATTGCTCAAGACTTCCTGCAGCTATCTCTGGTTCAACAGAAAGAAGTGCTTGACCTACTGGATCAGTTTTTGGATATCTTTGCTAAGGACAGCACTGCTTATGGTTTAGCCAAAGGCGTCATTCACCAGATTGATACTGGTGATGCTTCCCACTTTTGTGCTAAACCCTACTTCTGCAGTCAAGTAGAGGATGCTCAGGTGTCTAAAGAACTCAAACAACTTCTAGGCGCTGGACTGCTTACTCCTTCCCAAAGTCCATGGGCCTCCCCCTTACTCATACTGAAAAAGAAGGATGTAGGTCATTGTATTGTGATGGACTACCGACGCTTGAATTCCTTAACCAAAAGGGATTCCTACCCCTTATCACACATTGATGATGCTCTCTGAATCCTTGGAGGCTCCAAGTTCTTCTCTTCCATGGATCTAGCCTCTGGTTACTGGTAAGTTGATCTCTCCCCTGAGGATAGACAGAAGGCTGCGCTCATCACTTCCAAAGGATTGTTTGAGCCTACACAAATGCCACAAGGGCTCTGCAATGTTCCAGCTACTTTTCAACAAGTCATGGACTCCATCCTCTGTGATTTGAAGCTCTTGTGTGTTTTGGTATACTTAGATGATATAAATTTCTTCAGTGCTACCTTTACCAACCACCTGGCCCATCTTAAGGAAGTGTTCATAAAGATTTGTGAAACAGGCCGTAAGTTAAAGCCATCTAAGTGCACCTTCTTTAAGGAACGCCTTGAATTCTTGGGGCATGAGGTGACTCAGACTGGGATTTTCCCCATGAATAAGAAAGTTGAGGCCATAGACAAAATACTTCTGCCCATCAACCCACAAGAAGTCCAAGTCTTTCTGGGTATGATGGGATACTATAGACAATTCATCCCCAATTTTGCTGACACTAGCAAACCCTTGGTCCAGCTGCTGTGTAACGTCCCTTTTTAATGGACTGCCAGCCAACAACAAGCCTTTGAGACCCTCAAACAAAAATTCAAATAGGCTCCCATCCTAGTAAATCCTGACTACAATAAGGAATTCATCCTATATACTGATGCTAGTGACTTGGCTATTGGGGCTATCTTGGCTTAATTGGACAACAAAGGTGTGGATATCCTGTAGCTTATACCTCTTGTGTTCTAAATAAGCATGATAAAAATTACAGTGTGACCAAGAAAGAGCACCTTGCTGTGCTGCATGCCATTAAGCAGTTCCGCCATTACTTGTATGACACCCATTTCACTGTGGTTACTGACCAAAATTTGCTCAAATGGCTACAGCAACTCAAGGAACCAGAAGGACAACTCGCTAGATGGGCTCTCTGCCTGCAGGGGTATGACTTCACTGTGCTGCACCGCCCCAGGATTTAACATCAGAATGCTGATGGACTGTCCAGAATGCCCATCCTCGCCCTACACCCTGCTGAGGCTGACAGGTTGCATGAACTAATTGGATATCCTTCTTCATGGGAAAATGAGACAGAAGAAGTTTGAGTTGCCCTTTCTAAGTTATCTGAAGACACCCTCATTTGTGACAATCAGCTTTTCAAGAAAGTACAAGACCACTACTTGCCCTATGTAAGGCCTAGTCTTTGCCTTTTGTTGGTGCTTTAAGCTCATAAAGAGACAGGACACAGAGGCGTTGCCAAGACCCATGCCTGGCTTCAGAAAAATTACTTCTATGAAAATCTTTGCCTGCTGATCCCTGATGTTATTCCTAGTTTCCATGATTGCCAACTCCAACAACCTAAGGCCACCGCTCATGAGTTCAAGCTAGTTCCCCCTCAACACACATTTCACACTGTCAGTATTGACGCTGTAGGTCCTCTCCCTTGCTCCTGCTCTGGGTGCTGCTTTATCCTAATTGCTGTTGATCATTTTAGCAAGTGGGTAGAAGCTTGCCCTACTAAAGAAATCATTGCCAAAACAACTGCCACTTTTCTGCTGCAAGATTTATTCTTCCACCATGGCTGCCCCCAAGTGTTCTTGTCTGACAATGGGACTAACTTCAACGCTAAGTTAATGACCTTTGTGGTTGAAGCCTTGGGGTCTCATCATTCTTTCTCTTCCCCCTATAATCCTTTCATCAATGGGGCGGTTGAGCGCGCAAACTCATATCTGGTTTCTATCATGAGGAAACTCACTTACTCTGACGCCACCAACTGGGATCTATACTTACCTGCTGCTTTCTTTGCCTATTGCCTTAGCAAACATTGTGTCCTTGTGTATTCCCCTTTTGCTATGTTGTTTGGTTGTGAAACCACTACCCTGTTGCTCTTTGGGGCCCCCTACTTTCCTCTGATAAGGCTATGAACCCTGATGAGAATATCAAAGATCTAGTCAACCGCATCATTGATATACAGGCTACTGCCTACAAGTCCGCCTATAAGACCAAGCTGCTTGAGCTCTCCCTTGACAATGCTGGGAGATCCCCCCTGCCTGAGTTCAACATTGGGGACTATGTTCTGTATTATCAACACAGAGTAGGAGGACGAGCTCATAAGCTAGACTTGTTGTGGATTGGGCCCTTGGAAGTGATCTTCAAGCAAGGATCAGAGTATACTGTAAAACTCCTCACTAGTGGTTGACCTTTTGCTTGTGTGCATGTCAAGTTCCTCTGCAAGTATCACCCCCCTAAGGCCAATCTAGAGGGGGACAATTTTGTGAATGCTGTCATTCACCATGTTTCAATTTTGCTTTTGTTGGGTTATTTTTAGGATGAATCTCTCTCTTTTGCTTTTGCCCTTCAAAATGAGTCTGGCTCCAAATTGGGAAATACAATTATTCAGTTTCCTGATTTTGCGCAACTCACTTGCCCCACTCATGCTTGTGGTGAGTGATCCTACTGTCCATGTACTGTTTTGTGGTAAAGCTACACAGTATATAATCCCAATTCCTATACCCAATAAAATTTAAGTTCTATTCACATTTTTGTCTTTGTGTCTCCACGTACTTTGGCGCCTCTCTAGCCACGTCTAGAAGATATTATTCATTCAGGGCCACAAGGTAATTGCATAGCCATCCCTGCCATTCTAACCAAGACTTAGTACAAATCCAATACTAAGGTTAGGATTTCCTGTTGTTACTCTGTGCCGCGCCTCAGATCACGGCATATACTCCTACCAACAATTCAGAGTCTACCTTCATGGGGTACATTTCACAGTTGTAACAGACCATGCCTCCCTGCAATAGCTGAATACCCTCAAGGACCCCAAAGGACGTCTGGCGTTTTGGGCCATTAAACTTCAGGCTTATGACTACAAAATTATTCATCAAGCCAGAGCAGCCCACCAGAATGCTGACTGTCTCTCCCGTCTTCCCACTGTTGCCTTATTATTCCCCATAGCTGACATTCTCTATGACAAGCTTATGGAGGATCCTTCTTTGTGGGGGGAGGAGCCAGTAGAGATAATGAGAGCTCTCAAGAAGTTAGCTGTTGCTACCAAGGTCTCTAAGGGACAACTCCTGAAGCTTTGTGGAGACTCTTGGCTACCTTACATATGCCCATCCCTATGCATGGACTCAGTGATGGACGCTCACAAGACTACTGGTCATAGTGGTATACAGAAAATGTTAGCCCTGTTACAGCATCACTGCTTCTGGGAAGAAATGCACACTGATGTAGTAGATACGCTGGCCACCTGTCATGACTGCAACATTGAGAGACCTAAGGTTGCCAAGTTCCAACACAGACTTGTACGCCCTGATTTTGCCTTCCACACAGTAGCCATTGACGTAATGGGGCCCCTGCCAGTTACCAACAGTTGCAAAAAGTTCATCATTGTGGCTGTTGATTATCTGACTAAATGGGTAGAAGCCAAGGAAATCCCCAACCAATCTGCACTGGTGACAGCCACATTCATCCTGGAGAATATCATATACAAACATGGTTGCCCCCAGATTCTGCTGATGGACAATGGTACCAATTTCACCAGTTATATCATCCCCCGCCTCAACCTACTGATGGGAATTTGTGAGACACTATCCACCCCTTATCACCCACAGAAAAATGGCATGGTAGAGCGCACTAATGGGAGCCTGGTCCAGATACTCCGGAAGCTCAGTCACCAACATGAGACTGAATGGGATACCTTCCTGCCTGCGGCCACCTTTGCATATAACATTGGGTACCATTGTGCCACTGGCAAGCTGCCTTTCCAACTGCTCTACGGTTGGCAACCAGGGCTTCTCCCTTTACTATATTCCTTGATAAAGCCCAGCCTGGCTGTGTCCCCAGAGGCATATCTCAACAAGCTGGTACAAACCCTTATTTGCTTGTAATCAGAGGCATACACAGTAAACTTAAACCATAAGCTGCAGGACCTAGAACAAGCTGCATCCAAATGCCCCGCCTTAACCACTTACCTGGTAGGAGACTCAGTCTACTTCTTCAGCAATAGATGGTACGGTTGTGAATCCAAACTGGCCTCCCTTTGGTAGGGCCCAGTTCAAGTTATCCAGAAGACTGTTCCTGACTCCTACACCCTTAAGGAGCCCCATTCTGGGCAATTGATCACTAGAGTACACGCTCAATATATGTGTACTGCTCCTAGCAATCAATAGTAAGCCCCAATGAGGACAACAACCCAAAAAAAAGCCTAATTAAAAATTACATGGGTTGTTGTCCTGTTTGCAATAGTGATGCACCAAAGTATGAGGAATAAGAATGAAAGGACAAAGTGTTTATTGAAGACTGACAAGACTCTTTCAATATCTCACCAACTGTTCTACCACCTGAATGGCAGCCAGGAAACACAACTGGTTACCTACAGATTCACAAAGCAGATGACCAAGGATTGGGCAACAAACCCCCAGCAAACGGCAACCGCCAGAATTAACTCATTCCGCAAGTCAACTTACTGAATTCCTTCGTTGACATTATTTTGGTATTTATCTGCCGGAATTGGGCATTTCCAAATCTAAGCTAATTTTTCATAGTGAATTATTAAGTCAGAATTGCAAAATCAAAAAGGAACAGACATAATGTTGACACCATTTAAACAAAGTCTTAATTTTAAGCCAAAAAACTAATATAATTTACTATGAAAATGTAAGTTTCTTTGTACTTTTACATTAAGGTCGACTACAGTAAGTAATATCTGGATGTTGACCCCAAATAAGAATCCATAAATTTCTTAATAAAATACACAATATTCTAAAAATAACTACTTTTTATATTTTATACTACTGTTTTTATTAAATATATATTAAGATAAGCATTGAACAAAGACATATGCCAACTTTCAGAGCATTCTTTGTATTATTTAGATAGTTACTGTTATTTTAAACTCACTGGATAAACTATAGCTTATTTCCGGAAGTCCACTTAAGCCAACACACATATGTTAAAACTAGAACTTATATATGTAATTTTAATGTCAACTTTGTGTCAAATTGACGCGTTGCCTAAATTGCAACAAAGGGGTTTGGCTAAGCAAACAAAGTGACATAATTTAAGCAAGATTTAATAGGAGAGTTGCTATAAAAAAACGCTGACTGCCTGAATGTTGACGCCTTCACTTATTTATTAGTAAAACACTGCCGCTTAACAAAAAGCACACATACAATGGTATGGTAATTCAGGCCAAAGTACCCAGGGCTGTACTTCAGACTTCCCTCTACAATCCCTACCATTTAGTTTTCATAAGTTACATATGCAAATCTTTAATTTTTTAAAATTTAAAAATAATCAATTTTGGCCTTAAAAAACCAACTCTGGAAAATATTAACCAAGCTTTATAAGTGATTTACATAGTGTTTTTCCACTTTAATGCTGACTGTCAGTATGTCAACGTCAAAATTAAAGCGTTTTTTATGCTGATAAACTAAATTAAATATTTTTGACTACTGTGACTACCAGAATGTCAACTTTTTATTTAAACATGGATTTTTTCTATTCTTTAATAATAAATTAGCTCTAAAATTACTTTCTATACTTCTATAAACTATTTACTTAATAATAAAATTTAAAACAAGTGATTATTATTTAATTTTATTCATGTCTCACATGATTATTCTTAATTTATGAACTCTACTCTAATTATTGTAGGACAAATCTTCCAAGAAGCCACAAAATAACCCCAAGTCAACCAAGAAAGTACCCAAAGCCTCTGGAAAGGCCCAAAGTCCCTACCCCAACAAAAAACCAGCCAAAGAGCCCTCAACAAAACAGAGACAAAGGAGAAGACCCCAGACCCTGAAAGCAAAGAGCCATCCCCTGCTCCCTCCTCTTCTCCAAGCTGGTATCAATCAGAAGGAGATGAGGTTCCACTAAACAAGCAAGGAAGAAAGAAGATACCCAAGAGTCCAGAACCCCAGCCAAGCCCATATGAATCAAGCTCAAAGGAATCAAGTCCCAAGGAATCAAGCTCATCCCAGTCCAGAAAACGCAAGAATCTAACTCCAGATAATTCCCCTCCACCGCCCAACAAATCTGCACCTCCATCCTCCTTATCAAGTATCAATAAAGAAGATCCTGATTATTACCTGTCTGAATATCATCAAGCACTGATTGGCCCATGGGATCCCCTAAAGGTTCACAATATATGTAACATCAAAGGAGAGTTTAAGCTCCCAAAGAAGTTCCCTCGGTTTTTCCCTCTAATGTCTGTCAAAGGAGGTGCAAGTTTAGTCTGTGATGTCTATGTTTTCAATTGCAACAATCAGAAGAGAGCAGGAAGAAGCAAGCATTATGTATGTGAAGATAGAAGCTGTGCTGCCAGAATCAATACAGAAGGATGGGATAAAGTCACTCGTGAAAAAGGAGAGCACACATGCAATGCTCCAATAAATCTTATTGAAAAGCTTCTAAAGTGGTAACTCTACCAAATGGTCCCAGTCTCCAAAGATGTCAAGGCTTCTGATCTGGCAGTTAAGGCCACAACACACCTAAGTAATGAGAACCTGAAGCTCATCCCTGACCACGACCAGTTAGTGAAGTACATATGTGAAAAATGCCGTGACCTAGACCCCCATAAGAAATCAGCCATGGTTCAAGGAGAGTTAGTCTTGACAGAGGAGTTAAAGATGTTCAATGGTGATAAGGTATTCCTTTTACATGATGATGGTCCTACAGCAGAGGCAAGAATTATATGCTATGCTACACAACAGAACCTGGAGCAGTTGAGGGACTCAGAGACCTGGTTATGTGATGGTACCTTTGCAGTATGCCTCCGCCTTTTTTACCAACTATGGGTTGTACATTCCCTTATTGAAGGCAAGGTGCTTCCATTTGCCTACTTTCTGCTTCCTGGGGCAACAGAAGAGATCTACACAAGGGCCTTTAAAATCCTTCAGGAGGGCATCAAAGCCCTACCCAGTAATAGAAAGAGTCCCCCTGGCCATAACACTAGAGCCAATCCAGATGATGATGAAAAGGATGAAGCCACCCTTGCTGCAGAAAAAGAAGCTCAAGATAAAGCACTTGGCCCCTCAACTATAATCATGGACTATGAAACTGCCCAGTATAATGCTTTTGTAAATACCTTTGATGGAGAGGTACAGGGGTGTTTTTTCCATTATTGACAGGCTGTCAACAGGCAACTAAAGGGTCTACCTGAGCTCAGCAAGCTCCACCGTCTAGATACATCAGGAAAGTGCAAGTTCTTAATTCAGCAGTTTGTAGCACTAGCCTTTGTAAAGCCAGAGCATGCTGGACAAGCCTTTGAGCTCCTATGCCAGGATTCATATACCAAGAAACATGATGGTGCCTTCTACCCTTTCATTGAATATTATGAACCACAGTGGATTGGACATAAGGTCACTAAGCGCCGGAGCAAGCCCAGAGCCAAAGCCAACTGGAACTGCTACCAGGCAGTTCTTAAGGATGAGATTAAAACTACTTCATCTTTGGAGGGCTGGCATAAGCATATCAAGTCATCCTTTGGAATCAAGCCCAGATACAACACCTTCTACGAGCACCTCAAAGTCCAACAGGGGAAGACTGCTGCATCCATCAGAGATATTGAGAACCGCCCATCTAAGAAGAAGAGAACCACCAAAGAGAAACAGTATCAAGAGAAGATCAAGGACGTTGTCAAGGCCAAATATAAGCTTTCAGAGATTGGAGAATACATCAAGAAGATTGCCACAGTTCTTAATGGCAACCAGGTTATTACAGTCTAGCTTTTCATTAAATTTATTGAGTATTGCCTAATTTTTTATATAGTTCTTATATATTAAGTATAATATTTTTAAATAAATAGTTATTCTAAATAAATCATTAATCTTTTATGATACTGCTTTTATAAAATCACTGGTTTTTTATTGATAGTTTGATGCTTTAGACTGTATTACATGGCCTATATTGGTATTTTACTAGTAAATTATATGTTTTTTGTAGTTTTCAATATAGAAAAAACTTTATATTACTGTTTCTGATTGCTTTATTTTGCTATAATACGTGAAATTTTATGTAGTACCTTTTTGTATATTGGATTTTTTTATTTTTATAAGTGGGAAAAATTTATTATAGTAAAGATAGCTAATTTCATAGTAAAATAAAATAAAAGTGTATTTTTATGAATTTTTTTAATATTCATGTATAATTTTTTATGGACTTTTTAAAATCTATGTTGTCACATTGCCCTAAAAAGTATCTTGAAGCTTAATTTTTATTAAGTAAAATGTTCAGGAAACAGGTTTCTGCTTATTAAAAAAGTGTCAACATTTAGTAGTCTGCATGAGTCAAAACTTAATTCTGACTTTTCAATGCTGTTGACATTAAAGTATTTTTAATTCTAATTATTGACATATAGTAAGTTGACTTGCAGAATGAGTTAATTCCGGCGGTTGCCCCAGCAAACAAGACGCCTGAAATTTTTAAACCTGTTGTCTAATCCAGTGGAGGGAAATGTTGCAGATCCTGAATGGATTAGACATTAAGTTGTCCACTTGAGAGGAAGCAATTGCACAATTGTTTTGTTGCTTGATCTTTAAGACGGTTTTAATAAGGTTAACTACGTTTAAAACACCCATAAAACAAGTGTTCAGATGGTCATTTGAATGCGCTTCAGACACAGGCTTTACTTCTGAGGTTAATTATAGAAACGACGCAAATAGAGCCACATGCCTCCATAAGGAAAGCCGTGTGAAACTGGTTGTTTGATTGCATGGGACTTTCTAATATGCCTGTTCAATCTCCTTCATTAGGAAAGTCCTTCTGTCTGTGCCTCCCTTCCCCTGATGTAAATTCCCCTGCCTTATACTATATAAGCATCTCACTTTCAAATAAAGCACTAGTTTTGTCATAATACCTTATATTCTTCTGTCCTATCTAAAGGCTGCTACTATATCATCAACAGGTATAGTATTAAGAAATAGGTTTCTGACTAACTGTTTGTAGAAAATAGCCCCCCTTGCTGCTACAAATACGACAATAGGAGAGGAGAGGAGAGGATAGTGTCAGGAACCAATTCCTGACATCATTAATTATCCTTAAGGTATTTTAAAATTCTTCTCGATGTTGGTTTGGATTTCCTGAGACATACCCACAATTACCCATCCAGCCAATCATCTCTTGGTTGTTTCACTTCTTGGGTATGGTGAAAATTCACATTGCTTGACCCATTTTATAACTACAAATGTTTCATGCTTTTGATCAACTTTGAGCTTCATCTGTAGCCCCCAATAAGTAACAGATGTGTTTGAGATCTCCTAATGTTAGACCCTATGGTTATATAAGTGAATAATGTTATTCCTTTATTATTGTTTGTTTAATAAAACCTTTATCTTGTTCCCAATTCCCAGATTTACTGTGTTCTATAATAGTTTGAAATAGAAATCCGAGCTAGTGCCTAGAATTCTTACTACTAATGTTGGTGGTGGCTTGGGTATATTGGCTTTGCTACTATGTATGACTTTCTGCTTGTTCTCCTAAAACACTGACTTGGTCCCCTTGGCTGTGATTCCTGCTATGAAAAATGTGTATGCTACTGCTGGTTTGATGAAAATGGCCACCTTGCCTGAAATCAATATGGAATACTGGATGGAGTACAGAGACCTGATTCTGGAGAAGTGGGTCCCTGACAAGTTATATGTTCAAAGATTTGGTTGGTTTTGCTTTTGACTTTGGAAATTCCTCACCTTCTCTAAATGGGTCTGATCCAATATCCACCCATTCCAGAATATCATACCTGCCTCTGTCTGATCCTGGTATGACCTCAATCCAATGTGACCCCCTCTGGCACTCTGTCTACCTAATGAGTGATCATTTGTTGTAAAGTCACTCCCCCTTTAGCCTTGGATAGGACAATCTTTCTGTGTCGCACAAAAAAATCTGCTCAGAAGCCAACCAAGCCCTTTAATTCTCTTGAGGATTTAGCCCACACAATTGATGAGATATTTGTGTTGGCATACCTGTAAATTCACTGTCACCCTTGGAATTGGATCACACTATTTTCCCCAGACGCAATAAGAAAGGCCCAAAAATATCAGCCAAACCCCTTAATTCTTTAGGGGATTTGGCACACACAGTTGACAAGAGATTTGTGCTGGCCTATCTTGCAGATCCATTGTCTTTGGTTGCTCCCTCCTGGTAAGAAACATAGGTTAATTTGGACTACTTTTTGGCCTGGTGTCACCCACCTTTGAAAACTATCAGATCTACCCAATCAAGGGACGCCACATCAACGCTCAAAAAACCAGATGATTTCCATATGCCTGGGAGTCCCTCTAGCCAATCAGGTAGCACCGCGGAAATTAAGATGAAGCTCTCCTGTCTCCCTGGCCCTGACCAACAAAAATTTTCCTACATCCAATTGATGTGACCCCTTCCCCTGCAACAACTCCCCTTTTTACACAGCATGGGGACCTCCAGTCCCCTGCTTATCTATTCCCAATATTATTAAAAGTTTGGAGCTTGTTGAACTTTTTTAAAATATAGTTTGGTTGGAACCTCTGTTTCAAGTTCCTATCATCTAGAGATTAAAGTGTTAGTTAATCCATTAAACCTTACCTTATATCAACCCGCTTCAAACACGGCATCTCTTCTGGGACCTTCAGAAGAAGCTTTGGCGTATAGTCATTGCTTAGTTACACTTTTGCTTTCAAAAGTAGCTCTCAAATATAAAATTTTAATTAATTTCCAATATAAAATATATTTTTATTTTGAATTCTCTTTGATTTCCTTTGTTTTTGAACCTGCTTTTTGTTATCCATCCACCCAAGCCACCCAAGCCCATTGCCAAGCTCACCAGAAACATCTCTGTTGCTTCCTGCCTGGTTTCTTGCTGGTGGGTGCCCCCTGTTTGTTCTAATTTTACTGGTTGCAGTTCAAGGAACCCCACTAACCTCATCTAAATTTTGTGGAGATCATAACTATGATACTCCCTGTTTTAAAGTTTGTGGTATTTTCCTTGGCTCCATTTCTACTCCTCCTATGGTCAACGTCTCCGGATTTGTGGTTGAAAATCTCCTCTTCTGCTTGCCTTGTGGGAGACAATCCCTCCAGCCTCTTGGATCTCCCCAGTGGTCTCTTTTCCTCTGAAGAGGCTGTGGTCAAGAGCTTGATTTGTGACAACCTAGATTTGAGTGCCGTGGACTATGCCTTGACCGCTCCTGTGGATGAGGAGAGGTTGGTGCCTTCTCTCTTCAGCCTGGAGAAGGACAACTCAGTACCTCTTCTGACCCCTGTGGCAGTGCCTCCTGCTCCCACCCGTACACCCTGGTTGCTCATTGGCTTGGTGCTGATGGGATTGAACATGTACTTCCTTCAACTGTCCCCTGTGTCCTCTCTGTGGTCCCCCCTTTGAGTGGCTGTCCCAGTCCTCCACTGAGCGGCATCCTGGTGGGTTTTTTTTGCCGGGATGGGAGACAAACTTAGTTAGTTTAGCCCCCTCTCTTACAACCATGTCCTTTAAGAATAAAATTAGTATCCTATATAATAAATTTTGTTAGTTCTCTGCCCTGTTTGTGAGGCAGAGACTTCACTTGATTGCTTACCTAGATCTTGTTGTACTGATGTGGCTTAAAGCAGAAGTCTGCAACAACTCTGATTTGATAATAAAACTGGATGTAGTGTGCCATTTACTAGATGGGAAAAAATTGCCCCTGGATACAGCTCAATAGAGCATGTTATTCAGGATTCAATTATTCTTGCAGCCACCTATGGGATGGCTGCTCCATCAGAAAAGATCCTCCTAGCCAGTTGTGTCACAATGCTCCCATATTCTACCTGCTGCAATTTATTTAGTACAGGTCCAATGTCAACATACACACTGTTAATAGAAATTACTAGTCTATTTCAACACAATGTCCTTGAATTCTGACGTTCCCACCCCCATTAAAAGTCTACACCCAAATACTATTTTAAATTTATATATATAATTTTTTATTTAAAAACATATCTACTCAAACCATCTATATTCAACAAATAATTAATAATAAAAAACATTCTGTGTATTCATTCATTCACCCTTATTGCTTTGTTAATTTTTATAAACATGACAGTATATAATTGAAATCATATAAAAAATGTGAAAACACTAACCCAAATAAAATCATAATAATAAAAATAGAACTATTCTTGTGTTTTATTTGTCCATTCATTCATTCACTTGGCTTTGCTTTGTTAATTTTTATTATACCTGACAAAATATGTGTAATCACAAAAAAGTCAAAATAAATTAAACTAAATAAAATTAAATCCAAAAAGACATTGAGAATAGCAAAGCCTTTAATTGATTGGCTGCTTTTTGAGGCACACAGGGAGAAAAAATCTGCGTGACCATAGAATTTGGCCACAGTTTCAGCTGGGAGGGTGTGGATATCAACCTGCAGCAAATTGAACAGATCATCAGGCCCAGGTGGTGCCCCTTTCTTGACAAATCTCTTGAGTCACCCAAAGGCCTCCTCAGTTGGGTTGAGAGAATGGGGAATAGGCAGGGAGGAAAAGAAGATGTAAAGGTGTTGTAGCCAATTGTTGCAAGGCAATGGCAACACCAGGCTCAATCACCTGGAGTTCTGCAAGAATATCTGCCACCTTGTGGAGTCTAATGTTATCCAGCACAATTATGTTGATGACGCCTGGGCTTGTGCACCCTAGGTGCTCCTGAACCAATCAGAGAAATTCAAGGAAGGTTGTACTGTTGTGGGAACCCATGATCACTTGATATAGCTCAGTACCAAGGGGACCAAGAAGGGCTATCATAGAGTACGCAACAGACCGGACAGCTGCACGCCAGGACATGCCATTCTTTTTGCCTTTGGGGACATACCCATACTTGTTTCTCATGGAGGATGCAATGGAGGACTTGTCAATGTAGTAGAATTTGACAATCCCCTTCTCATTGAGAGCAGTTACTTTCTTGTTGTATTTTTGCCGGTAGACAACATTGTCTGGGCTATTGCGGTTATAGGGAGAAACTCTGAGCTTTTTCCATGAGAAATTTAATTATTTCACCGCTTGGTAGCACGTGGAAACCAAAGCCTGGATTCCAAAAGCAGACTCAACCATTGACTGAATATTTTCCTGTTCAAGATGGCAGTTCTGCTCAATTCACTGTCAGATGGCCCACAGGTGTTCCTTGGCCAATAGAACTGGAACCGCTTGGATTTCTCTGAAAAGAGAACAGTCCCTGTTTTCAAGTAGGTTTTTTGGAGCCTGTGGGCAGATTTTCTGAGATCCCAACAATAGCCGCGGCCTTCCTGTAGTCAGTTGTCTCCTCCATGAGTCTCATGAAGGTCTCCCAGGTGGCGTCAGGGATGATGTGGTACTTGGCCTTTTTGGTAGTAGGGATTGACTCATTAGGATTGGGCACAACACTGGGCATGGGCACTTGGCTATAGAATGCAGCAACCTTTTTGAGCACCTTCTGCCCTTCTGTTGTTTGGAAATACTGGAGTAGCTTGCCCTTGTCAGCCCCTTTGGAATCACTCACGTAAGGCTCATAGCTAGTGTCAAGTATGGGCTTAACCTTCTCCAGTAGGGCTGCGGAAGCACTATCACAGCAGTATGAAGGGTTGTATATAAAGGACACCCTCTTGATGGTGATGTCATTTACCATTTTGGTGGTGATGACCTTGGTGTATTTTCTGGTCAGCTTGGGGACCCAAGGGTTGATGCTCTGCACCCTAGCAGCTTGTGCTCCTTTAAACAGTTGTCAGTGCAGCCTCACTATTGATCTCTCCTCTGTCTTCTTCCTGAGTAGGTACTTGGGTTGCACTACTCTGTTCTTTGACCTGTGGAGGCAACTGCAACTGCGGCACACAACGGGTCCATTATTACTCTGTTGCTGGGATGCATCAATTTTGGTATAAAAATAAAATAAAATCAGAACAGTTTAACTATATAATTTATTTATTTTAATTTTTATCTCTCCATATATAGTAGCATGAAAGCTTGTAGTCACTACTGTTATTTCAAATTAGATTTTTAGATTTCTATATTAATTATTTTTGGTTGTAAATGTGCACTGTAATGGTATGTTTTGATAAATTTTATCTTTTTATTGTTTTGAATCCCAAAATAGCACTAATAACATTCATTTCTTTTTTGCACTCTAGATTATATGTCTTAATTAGGACAAGCTAGTAACAGTATTATAGATTTATTCATGTGTTTTGATATTTGATATTTATGTTGTAGTTTCAGTTGCTATTGAGGCTTGTTGTTGGATTGAGTTTTTAACTTTTGTGACTGAGTTTCATGTGTTCACCAAAAACATAGTAAACATAATAGACTTGTTCTGTGACTGAAACTCATGTGTTCTAGTGTTTGGTACACTCATTGCTGAATTGTTAAGCATTCATCCCCAGTTTTAATAGGTCATTATATGATTGGACATTTTTGTCAAATAGTGCACATTTTATGTGAAATTATCTCCTATTTAGATCTATCAAGTTGAGATTTGTTTTGTGACTGAACCCATGCGTTCTAAACTGACTAATATAGTTTATCTCAACAGGTTTGAAAACTACTGTATTACAGACTGTCCCTACATTTTTATACCTTTTGAATATTAATCCTAATGCTTTACATGCTTTAGTTTATAACCTTGCGCCATTATGGGCAAGACCTTACAGGATGGGCCTGATGATACATACAACATGGCCTTCTCACAGCTTGAGTTGAATTAGGTATAGACAGGAACCATATATGTTGTGCTCCCTTGATTAGCAGCCTGAGCTTGAAGTTGTTTCTGGTACTGCTCCTTGACAATGTCAAAGTTATCTTCACTAGTGAAACACATTGTAAACAAAAAAGCAATAAAAACTCTATTAAAAACAGAAAAGTAAAGTATTTTCAGAGTATTAATTTAAGTGTGTGGTCCTATTTAAGACATTCTCTCAGACATAAATGACCAACTTTAGAAGCACTAGCATTGAAAATAATGCTATAGTTCCCTGAATAGATTTTGTGGATTCACTCCTGAAATCAACTATTTCTATTTTGAGTCCCAAAAAAATCAATATTTTCAAAAAAAAGAGACATTTCATGTTTGAACCTATCACTTTTGTGACTGAACCTCATGTGTTCTCTGTTTGTATCATATTTGCCACACACTCATAATCAAATTTGATGTAGAATCCTTCAGGATGTGACTGGATTGTGTGTGTTATGAATTTTAGTTCCATGTGATTGCTATCTCATTTTCGGAATTCAGTATTTGACTTTATTTTTGTTTTGTGATTGACTATTTTTGTTTTCTGGCTATAGATAAATGGAAGCTTTATTGAGTAATTTGACCTTCAACTAGTTCCAGTTGAAATTTGTTTTGTGACTGAACCTATGTGTTCTAAACTGAATAAAAAAATTTATCTCAACATGTTTGAAAACTACTGTATATTTTAAACTGATAAAATATAATTTTTTAGTGGATAATAGAATAGCTTGCGTAGTGCTTTTAAAGGATTTTATTTTTAGCTTGTCACGAAAACGAGCTTATTTAGATAATCATTGTTAAATTCGATTCAAGATATAGTTTTACTGATATTTTTTAAGATAGCATAACAGAGATCACCATAAAAAATAAAATAAACCCTTAAATATTGATTTTTAACTCTTGGAAATTATAATACTGTTTCAAAATAATTCAAGATGGAGTATTCTGAGATGCCACTTTCCAGATGGTGTGGCTCACCGATTTTACATTTTAAGCTTCAGATTAGGGATGCTTCGGCTCAGCCCCAGCTGGCTTTCGGCTCCTGGCCGCTGCAGTTAAAGCGGAATCATAATATATTTGAACATGTTAAAATAAATCTTTGATGAGAGTAACTCAGAGCCAGGAACAGTCCATGGCTGCCCAGGGCTTGGCCGAAGCAGCCCTACTTCAGATAACATTGATATTATATTTACTCCCCTATAGATGGAATTTCGATCAGCTTAACATTTCATCTTCTTGCTCTCTAATCAATATGGGGCTTTTAACAATATTGAGAAAACTTCAGCTAAAAGAAAAAGAAATCAGGATATTGATGTTGTAAGAAATAATTCTCTGAGAAGCATGTATATTTTCCCTTCGAGGTGCTTTTATTAAAATATTTCTAAACAGAGGATTGGATAATGCAGGCAAGACAACTATCCTCAAAAAAATCAACGGTGAACCTACTGATACCATCTCGCCTACTTTGGGGTTTAATATCAAAACCTTTATTCATGGAGAGTAAGCCTTTGGTAGGAAAGGGTTTGCTTATTTTTAAGTTATAAACTCAATTTCTGGGATGTCGGCGGCCAAAAAAGCCTAAGGAGCTATTGGAAAAACTACTTTGAAAACACTGATGGGCTCGTCTGGGTGATCGATGCTACAGATAGGCAAAGGCTTTCCGACTGTAAAAAAGAGTTGTTTGATTTACTTAATCAAGAAGTTAGTTCAAAGCCTTTTAAGTATTCTAATATTTGCGTTAGAGGCTAGTCGGAGCTACTCTTCTTGTCCTTGCAAACAAACAAGATATTTCTGGCGCCTTGAGCTCGAAAGAGATCCGTGAGGTTTGATTTGCTAAATACTAATTTAAACATCTTGAAGTATCTAGGTTTAGATGAGATCGAGTCACATCACTGGGCTATCCTTCCTTGCTGTGCTATGAATGGGGAGAATTTGCTGGAATCTATAGACTGGCTAGTCTCTGATATCACTTCCCGTATCTTTCTCTTGGATTAGTTTCACAAAAATACCTTTTAGTAGTAATTAATTTGCTATTTATCTGGCTACCACTTAATCCAGTTTGTTGTTTCGGATAGCTATTAAAGAAGCTATTATTGGTCTTTGCTTTTAAACCAAGGCTACTAATTTCTTTAAAAATTCATAGTTTGTTGCTTTACAAAATTTAACGCTTGACATTAATATTTACAACTGCTATTTGGAAACTTGCCATAATGTAATACTTCATCAAGGGCGTATGGCCAATTGGGTATGTTAGCTTGAATTTATTAGCTGAATAGGTTTATGACATTCAACTCCCATCAAATTGCCCGATACAAAAAGTAAGGTTGTCATCAAACTTGTTGGTGGAAAAAGTTCATACAAAAACTTTACTAAACAAATGCAAGGTAATGCTACAAATATTTATCTACCCGCTTTTAAAGCATTTGCTATTAATTCATTGAAAAATAGGGGTGTTAAACGGTGTTACAACTGAACTAATTGCAGTTAGTATTTGAAGAGGGAAGACGACAGTCCAAAGAAAAGGGATATAGATTTAAGATAGGATAACAGCTTTATTGATAAATGAAAGCTATTCTAAGGTAAAAAAGCCACCAGGCTACAATAGGGTGGCATTGATGGCATGATCCTGAATCAGTTTTGGTTTCAAATAAGTTGCTGAAAGCGTTTGTCTTAAATTGGATTTAATTTTTATTAGGAAGTATAATCCCGTATAGTAGTTTTCAAAGCTATGGCACTAAGCAACAAAAACTGAGACTCAAGTAAAAACAACTGAGATTTAAATGAAAATAACTCAGGTAAAAACAAAATAGAAGTGAACCCAAATCTATTATTAACTAATATAAATTAATTGGTTTTAATTCCATTTACATCTGATTTGTTTTCATTTAAATCTCAGTTGTTTTTGCTTAAATCTCAGCTTTGTCACTTAGCGTCATAGCTTTGAAAACTAATGTATTTTGACATCTGAGGCACAAGATACAATGCTATTAGACACAGTGTGAGGCAACTAATCAAGCACCTCCTGCATATTGTAAGATACATTGCCAGGCAAGGTATTGAACTCAGTTGCAACAGATAATTATCACCCAAAAACAGCACTCAGTGTTAAGGTAGAAAACCAAACGTTAGGGGTAGATTGCCCTCAAAAGAAAAAGAATGAAAAGGATTTGCTGCACAAAACTTCTCATTGACTTGAAGGAACACAGTGATTGATAAAAATGGGTGCAAGTCAGAGCTGTAAGAGTTAAGTGGTGTGCTGTAAGATGCAATGTAAAACAATGAGGATAAAATAAACAAATTGATAATTGCTTCAACAACACTAAACCAAATTGGGAGAAGGTGGTTACTAATTATGAACCTTTCTGGGTGTAACAAATTACTGACAGGAGAACCAAAATGAGCAACATTAACTGAAGGAGTAAATCTGAAGATAAAGCTAATACAACAGAAGAATACAAGGCAGGCTAAGGGCCAGTCAAGAAGTTTGAGACATACTGGAAAAGAGCAGGTCAGATTGTCAACTACTGAGGCCAGGAGGCCTAGATACTCATACATAGAATTTTGAAATACTTGCTTTTATTCAGAGAAATATAATCATCTAGAAACAAGTTTCTAGAGTAGGGGTAGAAAAGTTTTAAATGAACCTGAATTGGGTGAGAGCAGGGTTTCTGACACTTCTGATTGGTCAAGAAAAATATTTTCAGCATTTGAAAAGCTTGTATTAAGGTTTGACTTAATGACATAATAATTTAAAAAAATTTGCAAAAGTGAGTCAAGTGCAACCTTTTCTAAGCAGTGTATAACAGGTGATGAGCTTATCATGATTAATTGGCAGAACAGGGGAAATATCTAGATTTACAAGGATATTTGGGCAACTCCTGCTTTAGCCCATTTTTTCAATCATATCATTTAAATTGTCTAACTTAGTTAAAGGCTTAGCAGATTTTCTTCTCTGGTTTCTGATTCACAGATATGTATTATATTCACTGTTTGGTGTTCTAACGTAACAAGAGCAGCTCACACAAATATTGCTACACTCAGTCTTTTCTTTTTTGAACTAATTAATTTTTAGAAGAAAATTAACCATTATCAGATCTTTTCTGTAAAAAGTGCTCAAACCACTGGCTGCCAATTTTTTTTAAAATTATGAAAGCATCAAGCCAAATTTTAATATAGTAAGCTCATCTGCTAAAAATATTCTGGCCAGCCAATCAGAAGCCTTGGAAATTTCTCTCTTTTCAACTCAAACTACCTTAAAGCTTTCACCTCTTCCACTTTAAAAACTTGTGTATAGATAGCTTTATTTTTCCTAAAAAAATCTTAAGGAAGTAAAAGCCATTTATATTAGAATATCTTGGCTTTCTGTCCTCAGTTATAGACAACTTATCTACTGCTAAGTTTTAGTTTTTGAACAACTCCTTGCCCATACCTTGGATTGCGCTCTATCTATCTGCTCCTTTGACTTTTCTCTCTTATTCTTCTCTTCAAATGCTTTTGCTAAATTGATCTTGATTGCTGCACTTCTAAAAGTGTAAAATTAGTGAGACCCTCTTCCCAATTTGGTTCAATGCTTTTAAAACAGCTGACAATTTGTTTATTTTATACACATCATTTTTCTCTAAATAGCACAGCACACTGTTTAACTTTTACACTCAGAATATTATAAATCTATTTTATGCTCTAGATCTTATATCTTAATGGAATGTACTGGTATCAGTATAAAAAAATATTTATTTTTTAATGCTTTGTTATTTGTGTTGTTTGTTTCAGTTGCTATGAGAGTTCATTGTTGATCAAAACTTTCATTTCAGTGACTGAGTTCATTTTGTTCTCAAAAGCCATAATAAACATAGTAACTTTATAATGTCATTAAAATCAAAAAATTTAGTGATTGAGATAGACATTGTTAAATCAACATGAATTTTTTCTCAGTTTGCAACTTTTATTGTGTGTCAGGACATTTTTGCTTATTAGTGCTCTTTTTCATAGAATGGGCTATAATTTCTACCAATAAGGTTGGGTTTGTTTTGGACTGAACTGTCTTTGTTTTAGGCTGGTATATTCTTTATCTCAAAAGGTTATAAAACTACTCTATTTGATTTTAAAAGCTGTCTCTTAAAATCTTTTTAATAGTTTCTTTTAAAAGCTTCTTTCAAAGACTTCCAGGTCAGAAAACATATTTTGTGAGAAGATTCTTTACTTTTTTTAAGTTTAAACAATTAAGTTGCTAAGCTTTAAAGGCTACACTGTCAGGGAACCACTTATTAGTGAGCTTCTCTCTAATTGAGTGGAGAAGAGTTCTTAAGTTAAACTTAACTAGAGTAGAGCCTACTAGAATTTCAATCATTAACATATGAAGTAGGTGACCTAATAATCTAAATCTCCCTAAGAAGGGAGTGAGGTGTTTTAGCAAATGGGTCATTATTTTAGGGGTTAGGCCGTTTTCTAATACACATGCTGGCCAAGTCGCAGCATAACACAGTTCAATTTTAAAAAAATCAAATTACAAATGTTTATATTTAAAACAGTAATAACTCAACAAAAATTTAATATTTTTCCATACTGTAAAATATCAAAATAAAGCTAAGAATCTTATCTTTCTATTGGTGTTAAAATACTGATATATACACTATATTAAATATTGAAGCAAAAGCAATTTAAAAGAGCATTTGCCATATTTTATTATATTATTTTGATAATGAAATTAAATAGACTGCTTTAAGCTAAAAAAAGTTAATATTTTCATTAATCAATATATTCCTTTTATTTGACGAAATTAAATTTAAGATCAAGAGCATTATTTTTGCATTTTTTTATTTAAAAAGCTCAATTATTTAGGATTTTATGGTAGTTTGAAGTTAGGACGTTAATTTATTTGCTGTTTAGATGAATTTTGAGGTTCAAGTGAGCTGCAAACCTCAAATTAAGCATCTTTTAGATATAATTCTTTAATATTTTATCATTTTAAAAATATACAGAAGAGTTGTAATTAAGTTAATACATCATTTTAATTTATTCACAGTGATTACAAAGAGGATATGATGTAACAATGATGCTTAGCTGCTCCACATATATCACTTGTGCATGATAAACTGGGTATTCCATTTATTTTAGGGATATAAATTTAAGTTGAAATTTTAATAAAAGCTATCACATCATTTCTTTCAGAATGGTATCATAAGGCTTGGTATATAAGAGATAAAGCACCACCTAAGGTTTACTTCAAACTATCTTTACAAAAAGATATCATCCTCCAACCAGTACTCTTTTGCAAGGCATCTCTACAAAGCATCTCTTTATCATCAATCATAAATCCAATATTATGGAATCTGTTAACTTCACCTCTGCCATGCAGCCATTTTATTCATTGGGAGCATCAACAAAAAGAGAAAGAATTGCTATACTAAAGAAAGCATTCCTCTTTGTTTCTGGAGGCAATCTTAATTCCTTCATCAATCACTTCCTCACTCAAACTGAGTTTGGAAAAACAGAGTTCATTCCTTTGATTCAAAATCAGAAAATAAATGGGATAATTGATGACTTTAAGGATCTTTTAAATCTGCTTTCCCCAAAGCATCTCCCAGCCTTTTGGTCTCTGGTTACTTCCAGTTACTCTTTAAAAGAGTTTACTGATATGGGGAGTTAATAAAACAAAAAGTGAGTTTGAATACTCATAGAAAATAAATAAAAATAAAAACGTAAGCTTAAATAAAAAAGCCAAAAAAAATAAAAAACTATTCAGTAAAAAAAAAGAAATAATCAAAAAATAATTAAAAACCTGCTGGAAAATTCTTTTGAAACAAGCCAGTTTACAAAAAAAGCACCAGAAAAAATTTATAAAGACATTGAAAAAGAAATGAATGAATATTCAACTGAAATAAAATATTCTCTATTAAAAACAAAAAAAGAAATATATGAAAATATGAAAATAAAAAATGAAATTTCAATTACTTTCAACTTATTATAAATTAATACCAAAAATATAATCAAGAGTAAAAAACAAACTGACATGTGTAATATTTGTAACTTAAAATCATCCTTAGAAAAAAGAAAAGAAGAATGTGAAAGTAAAAACTTATTATTGCCAGAATCTATAAACAGTGACTTAAAAGCTATTAATCAGCACCAAGTCTTTTATGCTCATCAAAATAGGGAATATAAGAAAGATATCAATGAATTAGATAATGAATCATGTATTATAGTTATAGATTTTAAAGGAGGATTTAAAAGTTGATGATGGTCCAATTGGAAACCAACAACTGTTTTTATTCCAAAAGACCTATTTCTTTATTGGGGTTTGCATTAGTATTTAAAGAAAACAATAAAGTTAAATATGAATACCATGATTTTTATCTCAAATATTGTCTCATGATTCTTTGTTTTCAGGTGAATGTCTATTGAGTCTTCTTAAATCAGATTAGTTTAAAAAATAAGAATATCAAAGTATGGGCTGATAGTAGAAACCATTTTTAGATCCTATGAATTCTTATATTATCTATTTAAAGAGGCACCACAATACATTAAAGGGTATTAAATACAATAGATTTGTAGAATGTCATGGGAAAATCATTGTTGAATGGTCAACTTTGGTGTAATATCAAAAACACTAAAAGAGAAAGAAAATCAGCTTTTATAATAAGAATATAAATGATATTAAAAATACTTTTGAGCAAGAAGGAAAAAGAAAAGAATTATATAAATCAGCGCTATCAGGCTCAAATATTTCTCAAAAGCATTCTTTTTTATTTTTGAGAGAAGAAGTTAGGCCTATAAGGAGAGGAGCTCAGAAGTTAAAAATCTGTGCATTAATCTTTCATATTTTATGAAAGATGGGAAGTTGTATACTTCACCTTTAACATTTGAAAGTTTCTCAGAATATTCTGAGATAACTTATCATTTGAAATCACATGATGATACCAGAGAAACAAAAATATCAGAAGATGCTAGTGGTGCATTAGGGCAGGTTCATGAAGTAGGGCAGCTTACTAGAGGGTGTATTTTTAAATAGAGTTATCCAGTCTTTCAAAAATAAACAACCTTTTTTTCTGAAATAATCAAAATCAAGAATATTTATGATGAGCCAAAGATAGGGTAATAGCATTTATAGCTTTGGGGCTGTTATTAATCTCACATGCAACTCATCATAAATATTTTTAGCTTGTAGTATGTAGTAGCAATTCAGATATTTCCAGCAATATTATAAGGTGCAATTTTCAATTCTAAAACTGATAGATTATTTTTTTAAAAATATCTAATTCCAAGATCAATTAAAGATTTGACATTGATTGTATTTTAACCTTTCTAAATGATTTGAATATAAATAATGTAATTAAGTTATAAAATAATCAGTACAGCGCTTAGCATAAAAAGAAAAATAATGACCCAAATATATACACTGTTATATCCCAAGATCAACCACAGGGGCTTTGAGATAAATAATTGGAGGGGAGTGAACATAGTGATTACCAGGTGATCCTGCAATAGTAGGTTGGAAAGTATTGCTTTTCAGGTCTGCATTAGTTGCAGCCGGCAATGAAGGAAGAAGTAAGGATTGTTTGTACTTGCAGGTTGGAGTTATATCTTTACTGAGTGTTGGGAGGGTTTTCTCACTGGGTTGTGACTCAGTTCTTTGGCTTGGTTGATTTGTGGTTTCTAGTTGAAGTTGTTTTGGGTCCCTGAAGATGTAGTGAAGCTTTAATTGAATTTTGTAAAATGCTTATTGGCTAATTTAACCACTAAAGTGGTTTCAGGTTCATTAATTGACAGCTGGTTATTCTTATTATCATCATTATTGTCATTGCTGTTGTCTGAGTCCAAATTAAGTGATTTTATAATAGAAATTATATTAGGAAAGTCAATTTTATTTTTGTTTACACATTCAAAATTCAATATAGAGTGTATAGTGAATATTGTGGACCCAAAGGCTAGATAGGTTATTTCTGCTTGCAGAGTAGATTATTTGATTAGGGGCAAATGATAAGTGAACTTATTGATATTCTGGGTATTTGAGGGGGAAGAAGTTTATATACTTGTTATTACTAGTGATAAGGAGCGCCTTTTGGGTAAGCTTCAAATATAGAATTAAGAAGAGAAGAATTATATTTATTGGATAATACTTTAGACTTATATAAGCTTTAGCTGTGGGAGAGATTTTAGTTAGATCAAACCCTAGGGGCTGATCATGTGCAGGATGGGTTCAAGTCTCTTGATACCTGGACAGTCATGTGATTTTGGTTTGTTTCCATTTCCTGGTATATCAAATGGTATATTGGAAAGGCATCAAATCGGGCAATGAGTGGATGAGTTAAGTGAGATGGCAGTAGCCAGAATACTTGTACATCCAGATCCCTCAACACACCCCTCCCTAATAAGGGGTTACTTGGGTACATCAGGAGGGAGCTTTGTCTTGACAGCTACCGTCTGATGTTCCTGGAGTTTGTTTACTAGTTGGTACCAACCGGTTCAGTGTTCTCCCTTGCTAGGGCGGAGGCAAAATCTGTGATACTTCTTAGTGATGGGCTCTTTAGCGCCCTGGAACTTAACCAGGTAGGTGTTCCTGTCTGGTCGGTATTTGATGATTCTTTCTGGTCCTCTGTGTACTGAGTCTAACTTCTTCCTGTTCCCAGCCAGGACCCAGACAGGGGAGTTGATGGGGAGTGGGTCCTCTGTTGAGGTTACTTTTTGGGTTTTGAGCCTTTTTGTTTCTGCTAGTTTGGCTTTGAGGTGTATGTGTTGTAGAGCTGGTGTTTATTCTACTGTGGGAGGTTTCCCCAGGGGGATCTTCACATACAGTTGGTTATTGTGGATGACTATTTCTGGTTTGTACCTGTATGTTAGTTTGAACAATGAGTAGCCTGTTTCTTGATTGGTGAAAACCCGGGATACTAATAATACATGTTTCACATAGAGTGGTCATGTGTCTTTTGGCTTTACCATCCATTATTTTCTTTAGGGTTCTGATAAGGCTGCTGTTCAGGCGTTCAACTCTGCCATTGACCTGTGGCCTGTAGGGCAAGGTTGTGGAATGTTTGATGTTCTTTGTTTTTAGGTTGTTGTTTACTACATGGCCTGCTAACTCTTTTGCTCCATCTGTTATGATGTAGTCTGAAGTGCCATAGTCTGCTATGATTGCCTTGTTAATGAATTGGTTTATTGTTTCTGCTTTGTGGTTTTTTTGTTGCCCAGCAGATAGGCCAGCGTGTGGCAAAGTCAATGGCTACAATTAGGAAACGTTGATTTGTCTTTGTTTCTGGGGAAGGGTCCCACTACGTCCAGTCTCCAAACCTTAAATGTTTCAGGGTTGGTAATGGGTTAACTGTTGGCTGCAGAGCCTTGGGGTGCTGGCATATTTTTCACACACTGTGCACTTTTTAGAACATTGATTATGTCTTGCTTCATATTGGGCCACCATACTATCTCTTTTAATGTGAGATATTGTCAGGAATGCCCTTTCAGTAAATCCTGACAACAATCTATTCCTAGGTGTAGGAAAAGAAAAGGTTCTCCATGTTGATTCTACTAGATTTCCTAAAATTATTGGGTTAGTTAGTAGTAATTGTTCATTTTTACCTGATCATAATTGCTCCAATTTGGTTCCGGATGCTGGGATTTAAACAACGGGGTTCAAACCTGGGTCTTCTTCTGTCCGCATTGACAGTCAATTGCTAAAAGAAACTGTTCGTATTATCAGTAAAGACAAATCATTACCTTTGAAAATCATTTCCAGCCAATCAGATGTTACGGCGATCCTTTCCATGGATTCTTTTAAGCATTCTGGTGACACTGACATTGGTTTCAACTTTGGTTTTGTTATGACTTGCCCGTTGGCTACCAGTTCTGATGCTGGTCCCTGATCTCCATCCCCAGTTTTAACTGGTGAATAGCTGGACATCTCCTGCTTTTGCCTAATCTTTGGTTTGTAATTTAAATTAAATATTGTTTTTAACAACACTGAGGTCAGTATAATGGCTTCAGTAAGTCAAATAATTCTAGTTTTAATTCCAAACTCACCATTATCTCCAAATTTCTCAAACTTCATCCCCATGAGATTTGATCTCCTTTATGTTTTCCCCAGTTTATCATTTTGCTACCATGCTATATAAAGCTGGTAAGGTATGGTCTATTACTTGTTCAATCAATAAAGTCTACATTCACCCACTGTGAATCATTTTGCTTATTCTTTTATAATTTGACCTTAAGCCTTAAAATCCAAGACCATGAGATTACCCAAGACTCCTCCTATGGAGTCTCTTGGATATAAAAGGTTGTTTTGAATAATCTTGCTGCCAGCTGCAATGGCCAGCATTTTGATGGAGTTTGCGCGCAGATTCAGGCACCTCTCCAGAAGCATAATTCCTTGACAGCTCTTGGCACCAGGTTATACCAGGAGTATGGTATACTGCTACACTCTTATCTCATAACCCACCTCTCAGAGAGGAGACCAAGAAATATCAATCCACATTCACAATCCCCAAACCCCCAAGTCTTCCGTCCCTTGGCTTCTGCCTTTCTCCTGTGTTACCTTGGGGCATACTTCTTTTTGGGACGTTTCAACCTGCTGTTGGGTAGATATTGAGTGTTCAGAGATTATTGTGGGGTTTCTGGTCACCAGTCCCCAAAGTGTGTCCTGAGTCATAGCCAGGGACTGGCTTGGAGGAGTCAGCATTCTCCAACAGTGGTGAATGGTTGGTGAGGAGCTTATACTTGGCCTGCATAAGAGCAAACTCCTCCAGTACCTTCCCAATCACTAGGCAAGCGTCTCCACCATACACTTGTACTTCAGCAGACGCCAGCCCTTCTGTAGGCCAATACCAATCCTGTAATAGTCTTACAAACTCTCATCCAATAAACTCTCTTCCTCTATTTGTCATTTCCAAATGCCTTGTCATCTTCTCCCACTCCTCCCTGGGCAGACTACTAGAGGCAAACTTCCCTGAACCCTAGGCAATAGGGATTCCCTTGTCCCCTGGGCTAGGATAGAAAATGTGGGGTAATTGACTCATGGGACTTATATTCTTTCTTAACGTGGGAAATTTGGATAGGGGTTGTAATAGGTGCTTTATTCACAGTCAGAAGTAAGATCCCCTTAGAAACCTTCTGATATATGGCCTTGGGATAGGGAATAATGAGGGGTTTGTGCCAATACTTGGAGTCCTTTAACAATCTCTTGGACTCCTTGTACTTGGTCTTTTGCTCCTGCTCCTTGGTCTTGGGCTCCTGTGTTCCAATCTTGGGCTCCTGCAGTCTGTTCCAGCTCTGGATTCCTATCCTTGGTCTTTGGCTTCTTCTGTAGCTTTTGTAGCCTTTGTAATCCACTTGATCCAGTCCCTGAAGAGTCTCATATAGCTCCCCTTTTATAGCCCCCTTGTTTCAGACCAAAACCCTCTCTTAGAACCCTGGTTCTTCAAAGCTTAAAATATCCTTTTTTTTTTCTTCTTCTATAATATATTAAATCTTTTAAACTTACTTAGCCAATGAAAGCCCTGAATTTTCTGCTTCTGCTTCTTATTTTTAGGCTCTAACTCTTAAGTTAAAGCCCTTAAAACACTGATCAAATAGACTTTGGCTTGTAGCCAATCATACGCCTCAATCCAACAGTTTTGCCAAAAGATTTCCTGGATGACCTGTCCTTGACCCTGGTTCAAACCTGAGGCTGTCTTGCTCCAGGTAAACAACTGCTCCGTGTTTCAAACAGTTTTGCTGTAATTCCTGTCACGTTTCCCCGGCAAATCTCAAGCGCTTTCACATATGTTTAACTTAGACAAATTTTGACCCTTCAATTTTTCAACGTTTTTTTGTTTTTCTCAACGTTTTGCAACTTTTAACCTGCTTGCTGCTTGTCCTTTTGCCTCTCCTAGTTGTTCTTGGGAAAATTTGCTCTTTTTGCCCTCATAGTTTCTCCGTTCCATTTCCAGCTTCTTTCCAGCTCTCTTCTTCATTAATCCCTTTTTTAAATAAATTATTAGTTATAACAAACTATATGTTATTTTTCCTTCTCTTTCTTTTTCATTATATAATTTTTAATCCTTCTTTAATCATAATCAGGCAGTATTTAATTATTTTTTAACTGCTTCTTTTTATCTATATTTCCTCTCAAAAGTCACTAAAATCAGCTCTTCCAGCCTCTGCATCCAGTCTAGCTAGTTCATCCTCTTGGCTCTTCAGCTCTTCAATACCAACTTCTTGTCCTTTGGCCATCCTGCTTTTTGATCAGCTAGTCCTGCATCCAAAATCTTCCTGTCCTTCAACTTCCCCAACCAGTTCCTCAACAAATCCTCACTAGGAACCTCCTTTGTTCCTCCTACACACTGAACCATATTGGTTCCCACAATTCAATATGAATTAACAATCTGTCACTACCTTCACTGTGATCAAACAGTTCCTCCTAATAGTTTTCTGTTAATTCCGTGAACCACCTTGGTTCTTTATCTCAGTCCCCATTACCAGAACTTGTAGACTCAAGCATGAGTCTACATTGAACTGGCGTTTGACTGGGCCCTTGCAAGTGGTAATCCACTTAGGCCATTCAACCATAAATCAATGTCTATGCGTTGTCTTTACTCACCCAGGTGATTAAGTCTGAGCTTTCAGTTGCAGAGTAATCAGCTCTACTTCCCAGAGGCCTGATCACACCATGTTCTGCAGCTTGCTTCCCCAAGCAAACCGCCTTGGTGACACCTCTGAGCAAATCTACACCCTCAAATGCTCACTTTGGGCTCCCCAAAGCTCCCATAGGGGTATAAACAGGGACACCCTACCAGTCTGTTAGGTAGGGTGCTTTCTCTCAGACCTCCTGTAAGCATATTAGGGTACATAGAGCTCTCAAAGCTCTTTCCCTCCCCTGGCAGCCTGTGTTACCCGCCAGGGAGTCCAAACCTACTCCCCCAGACAGACAAAGTTCCCTGCTTGCTATTTCAGTCTTCATCCTTCCGCAGCCACAGTTCCCTGCAAGCTGAAGTACTATAGCCCAAAGCAGCCAATTCCTTCTGCTGGGTGGAGGCAACATCCGCCCCTGGTAGTCCTATGTTACCTACCAGGAAGGTCTTACTTACCCTAGTAGACCATGTTACCTACTAGACGCACCCTACTTACCCCTAGTAGCCCTATGTTACCTTATAGCTACAGCGTCACCAGCTAACCACACATTGTTGCTCTTCACATATTGTCCTTATTTGAAGCCAAATTTCACCCTCTCCTGCAAAACAGCACACATGTGGATCACCGCAGTTATTCCATTTAGGAATGGTGTCCTTGTATGTAGGATCCTTGGTAACCGGATTAAATCCCTCTTCCATCATTCATCACCTAGGAAGATTACTTCCTAGTGGGTGGGTGCCTGACATATATAGGTTGTTAGCCTTTGTGTGTCCCAGTAGATGGTGATGTCTTAGTATATGTCAACTCTTTGTGCAAGTGAAATGTAGGGAACGTGTTTGTCCTTTATGATTTGATATACAGTGCCATTTGATACATGGAAATATTTTTCATTCCTTACAGTGTATCATGGATTAGTTGGTGTGTGGAGGGATCTCTTACTTTTTTCTTGTACTCAGTGTTGTATAGATTGGGCCAGTCAGGGTCCAGGTGGTCAGGGTGATCCTCTCTTGGCTGACATAGCCTAAGAGAGAGCATTGGCTGAGACCATCTCTGGCCCTTTTTGTATTGGATGTTCAGGTTAAGCTGTTCAAGCAAGGACATCCATTTGGCTTGGCGCCGTGCAAGTGTGTTCTGAGTTTTGAAATAGATTAAGGATTTATGGTCAGTTAGCACTCGGACGTTTAAATGCCCCTTCTAGATAACATCTCCTTTTCTTGCATTTGTGATATATTGCTAGCAATTCTTTATCTTTTATTGGATACCTCTGCTCAGTGTTTGTTATTTTTCTGCTTTTGTAACATACTGGCAGGAAATCTTGCTGCCCTGGCTGGCAGATGTGTAGGACTGCGCCAATGGCAGTGTCATTAGCATCTGAATCAAGCTTGTAGCACCTGTTGTTATTAGGGTATTGCATGATTAGTGCTTCAATCAAAGCTTGTTTCAATAGCTGGAAATTCTTGTTGCATTCTGGTGTTCAGATGAATTTCTTTTTGGCATTACCTTTGATTAGTTCATTGATTGGTGCAGTGAGCTTTCCGCAGTCTGTGATATACTTCCTTAGGTAGCTAAAATTCCAAGAAAGCATCTTGTTTCACAGAGGTGGGGCGTTGTATGTTATATATGGCTTTTATTTTGTCTGGGTCTGCTTTGATGCCACCGTCAGAGACAATGTGGCCCAAGAACAAGAGTTCCTTTTCCATAATTTGGCATTTACTAGGCTTGGTGTAAAGTTTGTGCTTTGCAAGTCAATTGAGTGTCTTGCAGACATGAATGAGGTGTTCCTCTTTTGTTTTTGAAAATATAATGATGTCATTGAGGTAGCATAATGTGTTCAAGAGTCCATTTAGCGCCTGCTTTATCATGGTGACAAATGTTGTGGGGGTGTTTGTCATCCCAAAATTCATTACTTTATATTCAAATGACCCAAATTGCGTGCAGAACGCAGTCTTTGGAATGTCTTTCTCTTTAACTTCAACTTGATTATAACCAGATGTGAGGCTAATCTTTGAGAAAAAATTCTCCAGAGAGCCTTGCAAATAGCTCTTCTATGAGGGGAAGGGTGTTCTTATTTTTTACTGTGCTTGCGTTTAGTGCTATGTAGTCAGTAACTAAGAAAAGAGATCCTTCTTTTTTCTTTACAAAGAAAAACCGCTGCCCCCACAGAGATTCAGACGGGTGAATGAATCCCTTTGGCTAGATTTTTGTCTTGATGTGGGATTTAAGTGTTTTGGTCTCCATGGGGAGAGGGTCTGTATAGAGGTGCTGGTTTTTAGGCATGGCTTTGCATAGGTTGATATCATGCTTGACCTCCCACTTGGGGGGGGTAACTCTGTGAGTTATTCCTTGAATATGTGGGTGTATTTGCCTAGAAGTGCTGCAGTTCTGGGCATTGGATCTTGTCAGGGATCCAGCCAGTGGGGGGGTTCCTGAGAACTCGCGGGCAGACGGCCCGCGGGCCCAGTAGGGAGAGACCACCACAAGATTGGGGCTAACTTTACAATATAAGATAACAATTTCCCAAGGACTGCCCAAGGTCCGCTTAAAGGCACCATTAGAATCAATCAACCCTGTAAGGGTGATTCACATTACCCCAAATATCTGGGGTGGAGGTGGATTCATTAGTGGCAAACAGATTCTTGCGGGCAGTTGGGCTGCAGGGTGAGGGGTGGTGTCATTGGAACCAAATATGCGGGCCGGAAATTATACTTGTCCTCAGAATAACAGAGAGGGACAGATGATTTTGGTGCCTTCTCTGTAAAGGACTTCCTGTCTCTAGTTCTAGCTTTGGGGTCGTGAATCAGGGCTTCCTCTAGAGTAAACTCAGAATACACCAGGTTGGGTGGGTACTCAGTGAAATGTACTGGGCCAAAGGGAGCTTCTGGTGGATTGTAAAAAAGTTGGGCAACTGGTCCGCAGTTTCTTGGGGTAGGTGAGTGTGGGGTGCAGAATCGCAAGATGTAGGGCTGTAAATGAAATAGAACTAATAACAAGTATGGTATGATCTGGTTGAACCAAAGGTTTATGTCACTTTATTGCAAGAATGGCAATGGGACATCTTCCTGGCGGTCCAGGTATAAGTATGCCCATCTGTCATGGTAAAACTTTCACAAAATTCTGTGGCCCGGGTTTTCCCATTCTCCAGGTCTTCCCAGTCTTTGGTGGCATCAATTGTGGGGGTTATTCCATTGGCTGGCTCAAATTGAGAATGCTCAAATTTCCTAGTCAGGTTGTGGGATTGGTTGTCTCCTGGGTGGCCTGCGTTCTATGGGAAGGTTCTTTGTTTCCCCTTCTGCATTGAGAGCCCAAGTTATATTCTAGGATCTGTGGCTGGGTCTGCCCGCTTATTGGTTGAGTTAAAAGGAACCTTTAGCGTGGGGAGTATTAATGTAGGTGAATTAGATTTATCAAGCTTCAAAGGATTTTACAAAGTCAAATCCTGCTCTGGTTTGAGCCCAAAAAACTGCGGGCTGGCAGCTTGCAGGGAGCCAGGGTTTGAATCCCATAGTTGAGGTCTTTCATTAAGCATAGTCGATAAGATTTTGTCACTTGTGACAGATCTTTTGTGTTTGTATGTTATTGAATTTGGTGTACCTCATTATGTGAAGGGTACTGTCTTTGTTAGGTGTTCTGATTTGCCTTGATTTATGACTTAGACAAATAATGTGTCTCTCAGGATGAGATCATTAGGTTCTTTGAGAATGTTGAAATTGACTCCATTGTGTTTGATGGTCATGGTTTTTGTTTTCCTTCATATGCTGGGGTTCACTTGGGTGAACCAGTCCATGCCTGCTACAATGTTGTGGTTTATGTTGTTCACAACAAGTCCTTTGATGGACATTTGGATGTCTTGAAGGTCAATTCTGAAGGGTGTTGTTTTGCCTTTGAGTATAACTTTTGATTTGTCTGCCATTCTGGCATATTTGAAGTTGGATTTGACAACTGGTATTTTGTATTTGGTTACAAATTGTTTGCTAATCATGGTGTGTTGTGCACCAGAGTCAAATAAAATTTTATGTGTATGAGATTTATAAGGACATGGGTAGACAAGAAGTTGGAAGCAATCTTTAATTTTTATGTTTATAAAAATGGAGGATTGTGGGACCCCTGGGATGCGAGCAGCAAAGTTTGTGCCTTGGTACTTTTTCTTGTCATAAAGGGGGGATAGGGGCACTTAAGCCTGTTTCCCCTCCTCTTTTCCCTGTTCCTCTGTTTCAAGTCCTTTGAGGTCAGATTCATAGCGGGTTGCTATTTTGGCATTGTTAACTTCAGCAGTGTCCTCTTTCTTGGGACAGGAGCAGTTTGCGCTTTGGCTACAATTACCATTATTACGATTGGAGTTGCCGTTGCTATGATTGGTGTTTTGGCACTTGTTGTCATTAGAGTTGTCTCTGCCATTGCCATTTGAGGAGCAGTTGCTGTTGCGTGCAGCATATTCCATGTTTGTGTGTTTTTCTGCGTGCTTGGCTTCTGCAATGAGCGCGGGCATGGAGGTGTTAGCCTCTGGGCAGATGAGGGCAGCAACAGAGGGTTTCATTCTATTGACAAATGAGGCTCTAGTGTGTACGTTGTCAGATTGTGCTAGGTTTTGGATTTTACAATGTATTTCTTCAAATTTATTGGCATAAGCTGTGATAGTGGTCTTCTGAGGAAGATTGCTGAGCTATATTGCAATGTCTTGGAGAGATTCAGTGACGCAAAAATTGTGGGTGATGTCGGCTTTGAACTCTTCCCAGCTGTCAAGCTGGTTGTCAGTTTGTGAGCCAATTCAGGTGGTGGACCAGTTAGCTGCGGCCTCGTATAGGCACTTGCTGGCTTCTTGGACCTATTTTTCATGAAAAATGCGGCTGGCGCAAAGTTTGGCAGCTGAGTGGTCTAACCAGTTGATAACATTTTCTTTGTTTTTACCAAAGAATTTGTCAATACCAATGTACTTGGTGTTGGTAACTTTGCCTGTGATAGGTGGTTGTGTGTTTGTTTGTGGTTAGAGAGAGTGACTGTATTGAATTATCTTGGTGCATGCTTTGGGCATGACCAGTCCCTTGAATAAGGTGCATCCACTAGGTATATCTTCATCGATATTGTGGGAACGGAAGTACGTCTTCCAGGTATCCTGGGATGTGGCTTGGTTGAGTACGTGCGTGAAAGTGGGCAGGTTCTGTTCAGTCATTCTTTCTTTCTTTTGTGGGTGTGGTCAAAAACTGTAGCTGCTACCAGTGATGAGCAGCAACTTTAGGGGAAGCTTCAAATATGGAATTAAGAGAAGTATATTTTATTGGATAATACTTTAGACTTATATAGCTTTAGCTGTGGCAGAGATTTTAGTTAGATCAAACCTAGGGGCTGGTCATGTGCGGAATGGGTTCAAGCCACTGGATACTTAGACAGTCAGGTGATATTTGTTTGTTGCCATTTCCGGCATGTCAAACTGGATATTGGAAAGGCATCAAATCAGGCGATGACTGGATGTTAAGTGGGATGGCGGTAGCCAGAATACTTGTACATCCAGATCCTCAACACTAGCTAGGGAATATGCCATATACATATGGCTGGTAGGGGGTGGGTTTGAGCATTTAGGAGGAACTGCTCATTTGCATTTGCAGTTTAAAAGGTGTGAACCTGATGACTTCATAGCAATATACATTAATTTTTCAAATTCAAACACGGTTTTGACAGTTTGTTACTTATAGTTTCTACTTCTGATCCAGGATCCAATTTCACATTAATAAATGCATTAAGATTATCATGTTTGTTCCAATATCTTATACCAGTTTTGAAAACCTTTTGTGTAAGAGGAAAGGAATTTCTCACATACACATATCTATATAATACTAAAGTAACTGATGCCTTATCTACAAAAGTTGGTCTAGCAAATAACAAAGGATATCTTTTTGTTTCCTAAGTTGATTTTTGATGTCATTGGCTATAATTTCTGGAAACAAAATTAAAAACAACTAGTTCTACTTGAAATGCATATATTCTCTGGGATAATTTTAAGTGGATCTGTTTTAGAAATTTAATAATAAAAATCAGGAAGCGAACTTCTTCATTTGAGGGTCAAAGTCAGGGCTGCTTGATTTGAATCGAGTTAAAGTGGATTTGGTTTAGTGTTTATATTTATTTTAGTGAAATCAGAAACCCCTGTTAAAGTTTGGATGGACGATGTTACAAAGTGTAAATGCTGTTAAAATCGAATAACTCAAGCCCTGGCTCAAAATTTAATTCGATAAGAAATGTAGTACTGCTATATAAAGGAAGTTAACTTAGCACAAAAACTACTTGTTTAAAATTAGATATGATTAATATTGAAGATATCGAAAAAAAGTTTATTATGGAGCATAGTGTTGCTTGCCAAATAGTAAGGAACTACTGATGTCAAAGGGGTTACTCGCTCTTGGTTTTTATAGCTTCCACCAAGTCTAATGTTAGTATTATAGAAAGTCGAGGAAAATAAAGAAGAACATCCTCAGACAGTAAATGAACAGAATGAAGAGCAGCCATTCGATGATACCTACGATGATCAAGAATACGAGGAGGAAAAATATGCTGAGCCTGAATTTGAAGAGGCGACAGAAGAATTTGAAAAGTTTTCCATCCCGTTGTTTGACAGAAATGCCTGGGATGATTCAGCCTTAATTAGAGCTTGGGATGAATCTATCAGGCAAAGAGATGTAATTTTTTGTATTGTAACTTTTTTTATTTAATTACCTAAAAATGTACGATCTTTATTTAAGCATTTATTATCAGTGAATTTAATTAAAATTATTCATTTTACGCTTTCTTGAAGGCAAACACAAAATCTAATAGGCAGGAGCACGAGTCTATAGCATTTTAAAGCGATCTGTTCAATCTTAAAAAAGTTAAATTTCAAAGTTGGGGTTCAAATTGTACCTTTTAATCTGAATAAAGTCCGTTGAATTTTATAGTTCAAGTTTAGCGATTGGAATTTGTTAAACACACCTTTTGATTTTCGCATTAATATGTTTTAAAGATATAATATACTACAGAATTGAATTTTCAAAACTAAACTTTTATTCAGATTGCCCCTGAAGGACCTACCTCTAACGAAGCGCCAGTTTGGTAAGTCTAATTTTTTCCGAGCCATAATCCAATATTGTAGCAAAGTGGTACGTTTATTGCTGTCCCTAATTTGAAGCTCTTCTTTAACAAACGGGCTTTAGAAAGTTTCCCGTGTTCAGGTTGACGAAAGCTTTGATGAAGGTATCGTTAATAGCAAAGTGTGCTCTAACTGTATCAGTGCGAGCTCCGACCTATGACCGATTCCAGAAGCCACAAATCGGCTCTAAAAGGTCTCGCGCTTCTACCAATTTGGTAATTTATCAAATCATCTCATATTCATGCTTCTCGTCAATAGAAAAACAAGCCAAAAAAGCCCAGAAACGAAGATTACAACGAAGAACATCCTGAACAGAACCACAACGCATGGGAGGCAAGCGCACAACCTTCCACAACGGTAAGCTTCAAAAAATACACAGGCTCAATGTTTTATGATTAAGAATGCTGCAGACTCACAACCTCAAGCTATGGTAAATTTTCACTCTGTATCTTAACTCACCTCAAGCCTTTTGTACCACCCTCCTCGATGCTTCCTTCCCAAGGTACCCACTTCAAAGTTCAAATCAATAACTCCTTCTAGATGATGACCTTAATAACTTAGTGAATGCTTGGTACTTTGCTGGCTACTACTCTGCTATCTATCAGGTATTTTTTTCTTGGCACATACGCTTACCCAGTATAGATGAAAAATAAGGAAAAGCAATAATACCTTACCACCTTAAAATACGGGTATAGACTTATCCAGTGTTCAAAAGACAAGCTTTATAAGCAGTGAAGCCAACAAAATCCTAAATGTAAAGCTTATATTTTGTGAAATTCGGATAGTTTATATCACATTATCTAAACATATTCCGATGAAAGCTAATCCGAAAAGCCAAGGTTTTAATAAGTTAGCCGTATAGTAATAGCATTGATCTAAAGCTGATATCAGGGATGCTTTTTTATTCTTACTGAGCTATCAAGTACATAGCTTCACGTGTATTTCTTGTTTTAAAAAAGTTACACATCAGATGATAATGTTGTAACTGTGCAATGGGCAGCAGTTACAAATGGAGTAAATATGGAAGAAGAGCTGGATTTATTGAGAGAATAAGGAGAGCTTATATACCCTAAAAGAGAGTAGCTATATTATGGCAGTCAGTGATAGGGTGACTTATGCAGGATCACAAGGCTGAGTTGATCCTATCTGTACTGCATGAGTAGATGATGTATCCTTAGTGACTTCAGGTGTGTTCAAAAAGTGCCAATATTAATTTAAATTTTGGGGAAAGGTTCAGTTGAGCCCCAACCCAATCCAAATATTAGGTATGCCTATCATAACACTTCCTCTTGGCCTCCTGTGGCTTTCTCCCTATCAAGGTCATCAAGATGTAGGTTATTGGATGTCCAGGCTTCATACAGTTCAGTTTTTGGCAGGGGCAGTGAAGTTGTTTTTCTAAGGAAAATCCTGGCTTTTTTCACCCTTGGTCAAAATGTAGTGAAGTTTATTGTTATTATATCCTTTGCTCAGTCTCTGAACCTTGTAAGTGTGATTTGGGTTAACCTGTAGCTTGATGGCAGGGCCCACCTTCTTGAGTTAAAGTTTGAACTTGTCAGGGTTCAAGACATACCTTGTCTTTAACTTTAAACCTATGTAAAAGTGATCATCTCATGGTCTTTATATTTTTGGCTTTATTTCCTATCTGGTTGGCTGATATTAAATGTATTATAAGAGCTCTATACTTGGACCCTTATTTAGAAGAACAGGCTAGAAAATGTTTTCAGTACTTGCAATTTCAGTTTTGGTGCCAGAAACCAACCCATATTGATTAAAACCTTTGCTTGCATCCTTGTGTACCTACAGATCATTGATTTAGTAAGCAGGCAAGTAGCCCAATTGTTGGTTTCAGCAAATAATTTAGCAGGAGCCTGCAACAGGAATACGATGAGGCTTTCCTGTCAAGATATCATGATTCCTTGGCGGTTCTGTCAGTGTGAGTGTTGATGACAGGCAAAAGCGTGACCCAGCAAATGATAGGACATAATTAACCAGATATGATAGCATCTTGACTGCTACAGACCAGGGGCCAGAAGTTGAAAAGGCATAATTTAGGCATCCTGTGAGTGCAAGATATATTACTCCCAAGAGTTGATTTGCTTGACCAAGTGGGGCAGTCTCAGGGTATGATATAGTTAGCTTTGGGGTGAGAGGAGGTTCTATATGGACTAAGTAGGCATTAAGGTTGTTGTATTTTCCTTGAAAGATAATAGGGTTGATGATGACACTTGGTTGTTCTTTATGATATAGTAGTGTTCTTCTGGGCTTTCAGGGTGTACATACCAGAGAAGATCTTCTGGTGTTCACTGGTTGTTTTTAGGATTTGAAGAGTATTTTGTAAAGTAAACAGGATTGTAGGGCACATCAGGTAGATAGAAGTAGTCTGGGCGTCATTCTTTGGTGCCTCAGGCATAATTGACATCTGCCCTAAGAGTAGGCTGGGTTGTAGATAGTTGAAAGTGTAGGAAAACAGGGATAAGATAAGTAAATTTTTGTGAATAAAACGTTCTGTCAGGAATCACTTCCCTGACAACAGTTGTCCAATAGATGAAAACATATTTCAACTTCCAAATTTGGGTCATTTAGGTTAATGCTTCTCAATTAATTGCCAATCAATAATCCTTATGCCCCACAATAATGCGGGTGCAAGTATCATATGCAAAGGTTTAAGTGCCTTAATGAACTCAAAAATAATCTGCACCACAATTCTTGCAGCGGCATGTGAAGCCTTATTCCTGGCTCAAAATCATTAAGTCTGCAACCTAATTGAATTCTTCTTAGTATAAGAACTTCCCTCCAAATTTCAAGTTAATTGTTTGATTAAAATTTATTTCTGCAATAAAGCTATATTTCATTATTATTCACTTGAGCATTCAATAGTATCTTCTCAGAGCAGATAATTGAAATATCTCTTTTGTGGCTCTTAGTTGTCATCTGGCTCTCCTTATTCCTGTCTTGTATTTTGTTTCAGAAGCCATCTACATTGTGTTATTCTGACCCTTGTCTAAACTGTAAGATCTTATTCATAATAGCGCAAGGTTGTAAGCTAAAGTGTGCAAAGAATTCAGGTTAAGATTTAAAAGGTACAAAAAGATAGGAGCAGTCAGTAACATAACTTTACAGAATCTGGCCAAAAACTTGTATTGAGTCACAAAAGATGTAATAGAGTTTAAAAACCCCAAACAAATAATATAAAATAAGGTATTCAATAACAACTTATCAGTAACTAAGAAAATATAGATATGGGGGTATTTTTTATTAGCAAATTGACTATATAATCATTAAAGAATTCCTTAATAGAAAATAATAGATACATCAAGCCTAAGACTTGTTGTTTAACAACTTTTATTTTTAAATAAGAAGAAAAAGTGATATTCCTAACTAATATTAAAAAGACAAAAAGCAAAATTCTTAAATTTGTTAAAAGATTGAAGATAAGAAATCATTTAGAATTTTGGCTTAAAGCCTACTCTTCAAAAGCTCTTTATCTATAGGCAAAGTTATCTCAGTTGAACAATGATAGGCAGAGAAAAAATAACAGCCAAGAGAAGGGGCAACTGGAGAAAAATAGGAACAAAACCTGGAGTAGTAGGGAAAACAAAAGTACAGCAGCTGCTGCAGATCAGCAACATCTGCTGGGAAAGAGCAGGTGATTAAGTAACAGGAGTTGCAAAAGATAAATAAAGTTTAAAGAAAATCTCCCAAATAACAATAGAAAATTTAAAGCTATTTATATAGTGAAGAGAAAAATAAGATGACAGCCATTTGAAATGTGAATTGGCGTAAACACAAATGTGATAGCTTTAAAATACTTAATTATTAGCTTTTTACTTAAAATTTCATTATTAAAAAATAAAAAAAGATGAAAAATAAAATAAACACTAAAGAGCCTGTCCTTTGGGCAGGGCATGACACAAACCTCATCTTACAGCTTGAAGAGCTACCTCCTGTTAATTGAGAGCAATGAACTCTTGTTTGATGCCACCTTTGTTTTATTTTCTGCCAAGAGAGTCTCTTACATAATGCTATAAATACAAATAAATTAATAATAGCTTAGTAGTCTTTCCTTTGATAAAATTAACAGCTATAGCCAAGCCAATAAATCAATAAGTAATCTAAATCTGTGTTTATTTTTAAAATAAAGGTAAGCTATATACTAGTCAACCTGCAAGTTGACACATCACAATAGTTACTACCCCATAATTGTTTCAGAGTGGTGTAGGAACTAATAACAGAACTTGGAAAACTTACACCTGCATTTTTGTATTATCCAGTAATCTGGACAATTCAAAGGATGCTTTTTAATACCTGAACAATGTACAATTAATTGTATTATGCATCTTATGCTTTAGGGAGTTATCTGAAGAAGGCCCTTTCATTGCACGCAAATAAAATAACATCATAGCCATTCTGTCTTCAAAGAAAGTGAAACAAAGGGCTCTCTTTAAATTAGACAGGATTGTACATATAAACAGAAATACATTATTTTCATTGTACAGGCCATTCAGTGTCTAATTTATCAAAATTTACAACAAATGGCTAAGTATGTGAGGCATCAAGTCCCCCAGGTACTTCCTATCCCAATTTAGTGTTATCCTGGATTCAAAAGGCTTTCATTTAACAGCACCAGACTCTGTACCCTCTATTAAGAAACCGTTTATTCTCTATTTCTCATCTTCATTTTCTTTGTATTATTTTGGTCGTAATTTTGGTTACTCAATCTGTACCTCTCCTTAGAAAATTCATAGATTTAACATTCCAGCGTATCATCCTTTATTCTGTTTTTAAGCAGGTGTGAGCTATTTACTTTCACCATTTTTATTTTCATACTAAAATGACTTGCACGACTCTAACATCATGATACCCCTTTTCATGGAGTCTAAGCAAACAGAGGTACTAAAAGTATCAGAATTTACATATTTTTGATAGCTTCCTTAATTTTTCTGACAGATATGAAACAGTTTTACCTAACTATTTTAATGCTAAACTGATTACCTGAAACAGTAGTCTTGTTAAGACAGCTGATTTTGGTCAATCTTTTTACTAACTTTGTTTTTGAAATTTCAGGTATTTCTTAACCTTCTCAACACCAACCTTGAGTTGCTTTATAAATTTTTCTATGGAATAGCCTTATCTGCTTAGCTTGGACAAATTAATACAAATAAACTTAAGTATTTATCCTATTATAACCATATTTTTTATTCAAAATCTTCTCTAAACATAATTCTATTATCTAAGTATGTTTGAGAAAAGAGGGTTGTCTCATATTTATTATATGATTATAAATCCTCTTTAGAGTTAAAGCCTTATCATTGGACTTTTTGAGGATAAATTTATTGCTACTTTTCATTTTAAAGCATGCTAGAATTTTGGGTTGTATCTGTACATGTTGATTTTAGAGATTTCATTTCTAAGTTTTTACTTTATCTTATGAAATTCTGAGCTGGCTGTACATTAAGTGAATAAGTTTGAAGAGAAGCCCTACTTTTTGTAACTACTAGCTTAGCATTTACAAGTTTACATATACATATGCTGAAGGTTTTGAGAGTTGTGAAGGTAAAAAAGGAAGAGCATATGAATACAGGATCAACAAATATTCAATTAAAGCGACCATTATTTTGCTTTTTAAATTCTCCAAGAAGCTTTTGGAGAAAACAGATGCAAACCGGGACACCTTTTTTGTTGAACTGTTGATAAATCGGTTATTGTCTTTAAAATGAACGCCTGGTTAGATTAGATTAATGTAAAATGGTATATTGTTAAAGTCTACCTTGTTGCCTTAATTTAGCGGCTTGATCAATAGATTCTGAAACGAATCGACGAAATGTTTGGCTTTGGATTAGCTAAAGGATAGTAAATAACTTTTTTCGCTCAAAAAATAAATTAGAATCAATGAACGATACTCCAGAAAGGTCTTTTCAATATTTTTAAATAGTAGAGAAAGCACATCTGGTTTAGCCTAAGAATATGAAGCTTCAAAAGCGGAACGCCAAAGCACTTTATAGTAATAGCTTTATAATTAAAAAATAGCTATCTCTATAAAAATACTTCAGCCAGAAAATTAGTTATTAAATTGAAGAACGCTTAGTGGTATATTTTTTGCTTTCACAACTTATAATAAATTGTTACCTTTTGTGTCAAATATTGCGTTACTAGAGCTTGGAATAACCTGCGGACCATTTCAAGGATACAATTTAAAATAGTATATTTTCACAAAAATTTAATCAAGGCTAAAACACATGAACTGTCTGTTTTTAATTCGTTCTAAACTAAACAAGGTTATTATCGGAACTGCAGATTGGAATTTAAATTAGCATAAGTTGATGGGCTAAAGCGTGTGATTGCCAAAACTGCTTGGCAATTTTAGAGGGTGATCGTGTTTTAGGGCTGCTTCAGCCAAGCCCTGGGCAGCAGCTGCTAATTTCTGGCTCTGAGGCACTATTTTCAAAGAAATATTTAAAACTGTTTAAATATTATGTAGCTTAGCTTTAGCTGTGACGGCCTAGAGCCAGAAGCCAGCCAGGGTTGAGCCGAAGCATGCCTACCCCAACCCCCCCAAAGTCCACCCCAAAAAACCCCCCCAACCCCCCAATATAATAGTTTCTTAGTTTAAAATTTGATATGTTTAGGAAACTCCTTTTTTACAAGTCATAGTATCATAGTGGTAGTAAAAACTCTCACCGCTACGCATCACTTTTAATTCGAATTTAAAAGTGGAATCAGCCATACACATCAAGCTATTTAAATTGTCAATTATCTTTGTGCAATGGCACAAGCGGACACCGGCGAGGGGAAAAGAAGACCAAATGGAAAAGGGGAGCAGCAGCGGTGCCATACCCTAGCCCCAGAAGAGCGGGCCTAGCGAGTCCACCCCAGACAACTGGGAGGACTTGGCTGGAGACGGCGATCCAGATTGCATCGGCGATGATAGTAAATTACTCAGGGGTAAAGGAGATGCCCCATGAACAAAACAGATTGTGATCTGTGATGACGAAGTAGAAAATCCTGATTGGATGAATGATTTTAAGATTTCATATCTTACAAATCTATCTGAAAATCTTTCTGCAAAGTAAGTGAAGGAGCTTGGGCATTGTCAGACGCTGTTCAAAATACTGCTGGAAATATACAATATCTCTAAGGCAACAGCACAAGCCTGGGAAGATGATGGTGTGGCCTTAAAGAAATTATCAAATGTTAATAGTTGGGCCTCACATTGGAAGAAACTAAGCTTTGGCTTGACTATTGGTTCATTGTAGATTAGGCAGGCAAAGGGCACCACACAGGAGCTGATATTAAGACAGCTGTCAGGATACCAGGAGTACCATGGAGCTCCAGCAGGTGAGGGAGGAGTTGAATTAGGTACTGGCATGGCCCACCAGATGATGGGACCTAATTTTACCAGGTAGGAAAGGGCCTTCCCAGCCACAGCCCAAGGTCCAGCCGCTGGCAAGGCAGACTCAATCAATCCTGTGAGCGCCAGGTAAAGCACTCCCAGGAATTGACTACTCTGGCCAGTGGCATCAGAAGTGAGTGGGGTTGAGATGGTCGGTTTGGGTGTCAGGCGTGGTTTCATGGGTACTAGTTAGGCAGCAGGATTGGTGTATTTCCTGTTGAAAATCAAAGGGTATATGGTGATTGCTCTGCTGTCACAGACATTTTGGTAGGGTTTCTTGGGGGTGTTTGGGCAGATGTACCACTGCAAGTCTTCCGAGGTCCAGGGTTTGTGATCAGGGTTTGGGGGATACTCAGTGAAATGCACAGAGCCAAATGGAGCGTTGGGTGGGCAGTAGTAGTCAAAGACTTTGGTTTTGTCAACTGGAGTCTGGCTATCTATCCCTGTGGATGAGTACTGACACTTTGGTGTTTGCAGATGGAAGAGTATCAAAAATAAGTATGGAAACAGATTGGTGAACCAAAGGTTCATAACAATTTTATTGGTAAGGATGATGGTACAGAACCTTTTCAGATGCTTCTGATTTATATACTTACTTACATGCAAGTGCATCTGGGCATTCTTCTGGTACTATCTGTGTGGCAAGGTTTTGCATCTCAGGTTCTACTGTTTGGTTGGCTGCTTCATGGTCATTTTTGGGGGTCTTCAGGAAAAATTGTTTGGCTTTTTGGTGCTCCATCTTGGCCTGGCTGGTCATTGGTTCTGGCAGGTTTGGCTTCAGGAGTCAAGGGTTTTTTTTTCTAATTTGATCACCATTTTTGGACTGGCTTGACAGACATTCCTGAGGCCAAAGAACTTGATTAAAAAAGGGATTCCCAATTGGAACCCTGAATTACTAAATGGAGGGTGGGCTTGGACTGGGTGTCAGGAATACTTTTACTATCCTTTCTGACAACAACAATGGAATTTTTACTTTCCCAGGTCCTGGGAACTCTTGTTCCCATTTAAAGTTTTCCTCAGAACCTAAAAATGGGTTATTAGTTGGTAATACCAGCTCTATATTACCTTCATATAGTCTTTATCCAAGTCCGGATGCCTCTTCTGGTCCCAATACGGGGATCAAACTTGGGTCCTTTTGCTCACCTGATAGCATTCTAAACAAAGTTAGTAATTCAAAGTTGGGTTTACCTTTGACAAATTGCAAAATTGATGCCAGCAACCAATCAGATCTTACACCCAATGTTGGGTTTTGTAATTTTGCTTATAATGCAAAAGCAGTTTTTGTTAAGCAAAAACGAGGCTCCATAGTTGTTTTGGTTAATCAAAACAACGGAGCCTCTCCTTCTGGTGGGTTGTTCAACCACCAGAAGGTGCCCCAAGCTGTGACCTCTCAAAAAGCTGGGAAAAATGACACCTAGCTGTTAGAGAAGGCTCAGCAGGGGCCAGTTAGGATATTGTTTTTAAAATAATCTTTTTAGGCATTCAAGTCAAAACTTCCCCTGCCAAGTTTCCTTTCCCTGTATCCCCAATATTCTCCAAATTCCCCTTGAAAGCTTTCATTTAAACATCACTTGACAGTCTATAAAAAGGCTCCATTGGTCAGTGTGTTTGATTGTTCAGTTAATAAAAGTTAATTTGCCAACTTTGTTGATTTTCCTTTTTGTCTGCTATCAAATCCTGAAATCAAACACTGTGATGCTACCCAAGTCATCCCAATGGGGACTATTTGGGTATAAATGGTTGGTTTGGTTGATCCTTGTACAGTCCCTTACTGCAAGCTTATCCTTTGGAACCAGAGCAGATTCTGGTTTGCCCCCTCCCAATTACTTGGACAAGTTGTAGCGCCGAGTGGTACCAGGCATATGGTACATCACCACCCCACTGTCACCAAATCCCCCAATTAGAGAGAAGCCACAGGTCATGGGGGCCAGTCTTCCCAGTCCTTCCTTGTTTCATCCCATGGCTTCTATTTTCCTCCTAAGTTATCTTGGAGCTTACTTCCTGTTGGGGAGATTTAATCCCCTTTTAGGTTGATATTGCCTTATTGGAGAATTGTTCCATATGGGGATGGTCTCCCTTCCAATTGGTTCTCTAATCACTGGGTTGAACCCATCTGCGGCCATACACCTTTTGGGTGGTATGTTTCCAAGCAGATGGGTTCCTGACAGTTTAACTGAACCCCTTTTTGAGGCTCTTTTTGGGACCTCAAAACAAACCAAATCTGTTGAAATGGAATTCCAGCTAGGATTAGTTAAAACCTTGGCCTTGGTTTTTTCCCTTGTCTTGGTCTGTGCCACCACTGTTCCCATCTCCAGATCCTACCACCAAGCCAAGTCCAAACAGAGGGATACAAAGCCACTTCAGAACCAGGTTCAGACTGTGGTCTTGAACAACATCTTGTCTATCCAGTCTGAGGACTTGGAGTCAAATGAAATCCTAATGCTTTTGGCCTTTTCCCAATCCCTCTTTGACATGTCCCCAGACCAATTCTGCACTGAAACTCAGAAGGTACATCATGTAGCCAAGCAGCTACAAGGTAAAGCCCAACAATGGTATGCAAAGTCTACCCTGAAAGGGGAAAAGCTTCTTCACAATTACCCTACATTTTGTGACTCCCTTCTTGCCATAATTTCACCAGCCTTGTCTAAAGAGGAACTTTGTGATCAGATCTCTAGTCTTTATCAGGGCAAGATGGCCACAAGTGAGTTCCTTGAGGAGTTCACCCGTCTCAAGGAAACCATTGACATGGACAACAAAGAAAGCTGTTATATGCTGCAGAAACACCTATCTACGGACATGAAGGCTTTCTTAGCTCATCACATTTTACCCAATACCTACAATGAGCTTACCCAAGAAATTCTTTGTTGGGCCCCCTGAGTTAAACAATTCCCAGCCTGGAAACCCAATCCTTCCAAAGCTGCCATCTCCCAGAAGATCCTTGGGACCAATACCCTCCAAGCAGGGTTGGTCCTCAAGGAGGGAGGTTGTGAGAGAGGGGGGCTAAACTAACTAAATTTGGCTCTCATCCCGGCAAAACAAACCACAGGATGCTGTCCAGTGGAGGACTGGGACAGCCGCTCAAAAGGGAGACCACAGGGAGAACACAGGAGACAACCGAGGAAAATAGGCATTCAGTGCCATCAGCGCCAACCTGGTGAGCAGCCAGGGGGTACAAGTGGGGGTGGAAGGGAGCATCACAGAAGCGCGCAGAGGTACCGAGTTACTCTTTTCTAGGCCAGGAGGGGGGACATTGGCGCCTCCTTACTCACAGAAGCAGGAAAAGCGCGGTCAACATCCTCCAAATCCAGATCATCACAGGTCAGGCTCTTCACCACAGCCTTCCCAGAATAAAGGAGACTACCAGGCAAACTCAGGAGGCTAGAGGGGGCCACACTTGCGAGTTGTGCCAAAGAGGAGAGTTTAGACCACAGGTCTGGTGAGGTGGACCACAAGAGGAGCAAAAAGGGGACCAAAGAAAATACCACAAATCTTAAGACTGGGAGTATCATAGCTGCAAACTCCGTGAAATTTGAAGAAGATTGGTGTGGTTTCCAAAATTGCAAGCAATAAAATGGTGGCTAACAGGGGTAATCACTAGCAAGAAACTGAAGGATGGGCCAGAGTAGGCTTGGAGAGCTTGCCGGCGTGCTTGGGCATCTTTAAAATAACTGAGAACAAAAGCGGGTTTGGAATCAAAGAGTTTATAGAAAAAAACAAGGTAAAAAATAGATTTTTATATTGAATTTAACTAATAAACTTAGTCTCAAGCGGAAAACTTCAAAGCAAAAGCGAAAACCAAAAGCACTATGTGCTGAAGTCCACTTCAAGGGTTCCAGAAGAGGGACCAGGTTTGAAACAGGGGGGTTGAAGGTAAGCAATGAAGCAAACACTAACACTTTTAAAATTCTAGGTGATAGGAGCTCCAGCAGAGGTCCAATCAGGGCAATAAAAAATTAAAACTGTGTGTATTAAGTTCAAACTTTTAATAAATTGAGAATTGACAAGCAGGGGACACAAAGTCTCCTGGCATTGTAAAAAGAGGTGAGTTGCTAGGGGAAAAATCACATGACCAACTTGACTTGCTGCTCATTGGCTGGAAGAGAAATTTTGATGGCCAAGGCCAGGAGGACTGGAAGGTTTCAAACTAATTTCTGCAAAACCAACTGATTGGCTGGAAGGCAACTCAACAGACTCAGGTTCATTTAACTTTCTGGACATAGATGTGGCCCCATTTGATTGGCCGTTCCTGATAATTTTCAAAAGAGGGCGACACCACGATAACAAACAGTCTAAATCAATCAGTGTTTCTTCGCAAGCTGGGACAACCAAAGCAGGGGGATCTGCAGGGTAGGCCAGAACAAATCTCTCATCAACAGTGTGGGCTAAATCTTCTAAGGAATTTAGTGGCTTGGCTGTTGTTTTTGGCCCTTTTTTGGTGCGGCGGGGAAAAATGGTTTGATCCAAGGCCAGAGGTGGCAGTGAATTTACATTATCCTTTCCTTTTTCCTGAGGCCGGATCCCTCCCTGGGGGAGCGTAGCCACCAAGAAGTTCTTGTGCGCTTTGGGAATCTTGAGCGCCAGAAGAGACTTAGGGGGGCCAAGTGCTGTGGGGTTGTTCTTATGAAATTCTTGTACCAGATCCCAGCAATTTCCGCAATCTGAAGAGCTTACCCAGCTATTGTCATACGAGGGGTATCCTTTCCAAGATACACAATATTGGAGGGACTTGCAAATCCTACGGGAGGCTACTATGGCTTCTACCTCATACT